>JABUQX010138214.1:15000-22500 GCA_015478945.1 Trachelipus rathkii | reverse complement strand
AGCTAAGTTCTTTACAACAGATGGTTAGGTAACTGTTTCGTGTTTCCAATCTATCATGTTTGAATAATCATCTGCCTTAAAGTTTAGTGTTTTTGGCAGTTCAAATACTCTTGCTGTGGTATCCCTTTTTCTTGCTTCAATAATACGCTAAATACTTAAATCTTTTATCTCTTTTTTTAGTGTCTACTAGCATAACAAGTTAACAGGTAACACAACATACCTTCATGTAAGGACCCATCGCACTCAAGACTTAGTCCCTTTACATTCACCACGATTTAATGGCACCAGCAACCTTCCTGCATTCACAATCTTCCTACTACACTCTGCATTTCCGTTCCCTTTTCTCATCCAAACACATTACCCTAAATATTTAAACTCAGACCACTTGTTCCAGCTGCTCACGATCTAACATAACTTCACACACACACACACCACACACACACACACACAACACACACACAGCACACACACACACACACACACACACACACACACATATAGAATATATTATAATATATATATATATATATATATATATATATATATATATATATATATATATAATATATATATATATATATATTATAATATATATATTATAGTATATATATATATATATATATAATATATAATATATATATATATATATATAGACTAAATCTTTTAAAACTCTACTATATAAGTGGCATGGAAATTAAAGTTTTAAGTTCTTTATAAAATACATTTTTCTAAAAACATATTTCCTTTATTGTAATATAGACAGGCTAAATCTTTTCGCTGTATTTCCATCTTATCATGTTTGGATAAATAATCAGCTGCCTAATAGATTATATTATGACATGATTTACCTATAATACAATACTTGTCATATGATGGTATCACCTTTTACATGCTTCAATAATACGCTTAAAATAACTCATAAAATCTTATTATCTCTTTTTTTAGTGTATATTATATAACTAGTCATTTATAACATATAGTTATTCTATTAATTATCTCAGGTATATGAGAGCAAAGTTAATGAGTTCTTTTTTATAGCACACGCTCCATTAATCACTATTGCATTTATTTTTGTTCTACGCTTTAA
Organism: Trachelipus rathkii; assembly: GCA_015478945.1. Classification (NCBI taxonomy): domain Eukaryota; kingdom Metazoa; phylum Arthropoda; class Malacostraca; order Isopoda; family Trachelipodidae; genus Trachelipus; species Trachelipus rathkii. The sequence goes on along the minus strand of JABUQX010138214.1, from coordinate 21,413 downwards.
ATGTATATGGCGTTTCAATCATATTAATATGAGTACCAAAACCTTTCTATGAGTACTCGCTTATTCATATCATTACTAAGGAAGATTATATAAGTCATTTTTAGTATTGATAGAATCATTTTGCACTCTATATAACATTATTATATCTAATAATCACAAAATTGTAAAAAATATGTTTGCAAAATATTCTGCAAAACATTCAAGTATGGCTGAATCTTCCTACCTTACTTATGTTTAACGAAACACACCTCATTTACATAGCGATAGGTTATATATACGACGCCTCACGTGTGAGCATCAGGCCACACAACATTGATAATTTGATCTACTTTGGCCAGTTCGTACATTTCTGTTGATCTGGGATTTCTTTCTACCACAATTATGACATAATTGTGTTTGTCTCTTCGACCCCCCACAATCGTTCATCATATTAAATCTTACATTGAATACTCTCGCCGCGATCTGGACCCTTATTCGCTGTTCGTTTATTATTACCTTACTATACGGTATCTAATAACACCTTCTAAAAGTAATTATGAACTCACATATAATATCTTTATACTAGAATATTCACAGATTAGCAGTAAAACAATATTGTAGTGGATCTTAGAGAAGTGAATATATATTCTTTATTTATAACATTGATTTTGTTATGTAATCTTAAGACTATTAACAATGCAAGGATATAATTTTTATTTTAGTTATTTATATTATATTTTGACTGACTGAATATTATTCATTAATTTCCACCCAATAAATTAGACTATTTAGACATATATTGATAAATTAATATTATGACAGGGCTCCCTCCCATGGTAGTGCTGATTTATTCAGTGCCTCGTGTGGCCGCTTCTAGATATATCATGTGAGGTACGTATTTAGGTTACTACGTCCTTACTACTTATAGACTCTCTATAATCACTGAAAGACGTTTGTATATATAATTATATATAATATTAATTAAATATATATATATATATAATATATATATATTTTATTATATAATATTATATTATTATTAATATATATTTATATATAATATATATTATATATATATAATAATATTATATAATAATTAATATTTAATATTAATATATATATATTATATTAATATAATTATATATTATATATATATATATTATATATAATATATTATATATAGTTAATATATATTATTTATATATATAATATATATAATATTATAATATATATATATATTAATATATATTATAATATTAATATATATAATATTATATATATAAATCTCCATTATATTTCACAATTATTAATAGAGTAGTATGGGTATTTATAGATCCTACTGCACCTCACTCCCTATGTGAGTTAAAGCAGGTGGTAAGTTATCCATACACCTAAACACTATCATATAGTGAAGTACGGTTGTGAGTATCTCATAAAACCCATACTTAATTTAATAAATGATTTGAATAATATATTTTATTAATTAATATAAATAATATAAAAACATGCGAATTTAATCTAAAGCTATAATATGATAATTACTAAATATATATAATATATATATATATATATTATATATTTAATATCAGAAACGTTTGTAGAACTGTTATCTGTTCACTTTCATTCAGTCTTTCATTGCATATATATATAGTATTATAATATATATATATATATATAACTATAATATATTATAATAATAAATATATATTAATATAATATAATATATATATATTATAATTAATTAATATATTATATATATATATAATATATAATATATATTATATATATTAATATGTATATATATAAGTAATATATATATATATATATATATATATTAGATATATATTAATATAATATAATATATTTATATGTTTAATATATATAATATACATATATATTTATATGTAATATTATAATATATATTATATATATATTTATATTAAATTATATATATATTAATAATATTATATATATATATTAAATTATATAATATATTATATATAATATAATATATATTAATTATAATTATTATATATATTATTAATATATTATTAAAATAATATATTAATATATATAATAATATATATATATATATTAATATAATATATTTATATATACTATATATATATATATATATATATATATAATATAGTATATTAATATATATATATATATAATATTATAGTATATATAATATATAATATATATATAATATTATATATATATATAATATATTAATATATATTATTATTAATTTATATATTATAATATTATATATATATAATATATTATATATTTATTTATATATATATATATATATATATATATATATTAATGCTTCTTACCAAAAATAACGCACCACTAAGAAAAATTAAACTCGCGCTATTATAATATATATAAGGAACGGGAAGGCCCATTACATCCATAGGTATAACTTAACTACTATAACTCATATCACACTAATATAAAGTACAGCTAATTACTAGATGTAACTATATGTAACCACCCTTACATAATAGGTAAATTCTGATGCAGTATTTAGTAGTATGATGACGTATTCTCATACTCATAAAGACTCTCGTTATATTTAATTAAATATTAGGATATAAACAATAATTTAACCATACGTATATACTAGACTAGGTATGATAGCGTATATATATATATATAGTATTAACAAGTTATATATATATAGTTATTATCTAGAGGGTATATATAGGTATATTTATAATGTATTGGTGGTTTAATATATGAGAGCTCAGTAGGTATATTCAATTACATAATTAGCTCAATCAGAATGACGATCTTCATTATAGTTATAAGTGGTGCGTTTCTATAACTAGTTATCCAAAAGAATCTAATATTAGCTTGCCATAGTATACAACAACTCTCAACCTCACGAAGGACCACGTATATATATAGTAAGGTTATATATATCACTGGGCAACTATTTGATGATCTCGTACGGTTCGGTGCAGCACATCAACAACGAAATTATATATGCTTAACTCGGTAGTGGGTCTCATACAATAGGTACCATGATAAAATAATCTATGTAATACTCTTATTTCATCTTCATATCTCTAGGCTATAATGAGACTATAAGGTAGGTCCAGGGCCAAAACCACCCGGTGGCAGACCGCTTATTATAATGTCTGCGTGATACATTATACCAACTAGCGCCCACTCGCTTGAAAATTATAGCAGATACGGCAAATACGGTAACTGGTAAACAGAATACAGAAAAATACTACTGGAACTGTATATATATAGTAACTTAATACAGTTGATCGTATCGACGCCTGCGGAACATAATTACCTGGTAGAATAGTTGCCGCTTTGACGGAGGTCTTGCCAACATGCAGGCGGCTGTCTACTCAGTCAGCCACCACCTATTTTGAGAAGGCTTTTTATCATAAAAGTAAGATAAAATAGTTTAAAGGACTTATCAATCAATTCTGCAGCATTTTCATGTTCCCTTCATAAACATAAGCATGTTAAAGTTTTCAACTAACATTGAATTCCTCGAGATCTTGTCTATGTAGATATCCTTGCCAAGGGAGAACAATCACCCCACGTATACTGCGGCGTTGGACGACATTTCAGTGTTGCAACTCAGGAAGGGATCAATGAGCACCTTCTTACTGTTGAAAGGTGGGTCTGCCAGGTTGTCTGTCGATATGGCCTGCAGCCACAACTTTACAATGCGAGCAGCTTTGTACTTGGTTGACCTTTATGACCCTGACCTTCAGTGCAATCATCTACATCACAGATGCTGGTTTTCTTGTACTTCACCCACTTAATTGTCAAGGAATGGAGAGGGGTGACTGAGATTCATCCTCAGCTAGCTCAGCCTCAATAGACTTCGCTGAATCTCTTCGGCTTGATGCAGGCACATTCTTTTGCAATGTCATCACTGATTCAATAGCTACTCCAAAATAGTAAAGCATTACTGCTGCTGGCTGCACTGCGCTACTAAATTATAATAAAAAATATTATTACCTGTTAAGATTTAAGAATAAGATTAGAAAAGAGTTAATTAGAAAATTACACATAAGTTAAGTGTTCAAAAAGCTATTAAAAGCGTAAACCGGGAGAGTGCAATTAAGTGCAATTAATACCCTCCTACCCGGCAGCTAAGGAGAGGCTGAAGCTGAGCGAACGTACATATGCACATGATACGATTGTTGATTTCACATGACTTGCCCATGGCACAAAAGGATTCAAAAAAAATTAAATTTTAAATGAAGAGGTGGTTTGAACACGATGGGCGCTACATAAAATGTGGCGCAAATTAAATGTTTCTAAATGGGGGCGTGAGTTAAAGCACGTTGGGCGCCACTTAAAATGTGGGGATTTGTGACCCAGTCCCAGGTAGCTGGGCTAATGAAGACCAGATCACAAATTTAATCCACATTTCTTCCTGCTTCCAAACAAATCTCTGGCGCGGTACCACTTTCGCTCGATTAGTTTGGAAGTAGCCAATGAATAGTGGAATATAAATTTGTATATATATATATACCCGGTGGGTCTCGTGTGGACCAGAGGAATTACTATATATATATATACAAGGGAATGAAGAATAATTATTGACTCTGTAATATACTGCTATATAGACCGAATGCCCATAAAAGAACCGAGTTTTATTTTATGATGATTTTGGGGACGAAAAAGTTTTGTTGTTTATTAAATTTAAATCGAAATTTATTTTCAATATGTTCTTATTGAAAATTTACTGAGTTTATTTTTAAAAGTAAGTCGCTTTAATATTTGAAATTATAATTTTTTATTACGAAGTTATTTCTGAATTTCCGAATATGTGTAATCACGTTATCGAACAAGATGTAGTATAATTTTTCGAAGTTGAAAAATATATATTTTCGGAAGTGGACAAAGATGAAAAAAACTCTGTCAATTTCCGAAGATAATGAAACAATAATAACAACAATATTTGTTGTGATAACGTTAACAATAAAGTATACTACTAAGACTTTCTACAACTAGTACTACGAAAGCAATAATAATAATAATAATAATAATAATAATAATAATAATAATAATAATAATAATAATAATAATAATAATAGAAAGCAGTATACTAATAATAATAATAATAATAATAATAATAATAATAATAATAATAATAATAATAATAATAATAATTATTATTATTAATAGTAATTATAGTAATAATTACCAACAATAATTATTAATTGTAGGAATAGTCTTCTTTGAAGACACAAAGGTGTCTCAATAGAATGACAGTTTCCAATGTAATAACTTTGCTTTTGTTTCTTAATGTTTCACCTCTAGTACAGAGAGCGGAATATGCAATGAAGAATCCAAGAAGCAAATGTTTACTTATGGACACTATTTATTACTACTTAGACAGGGGTGAAGCCTCTGTCTGGGGATTTCTAATATTTGCTCCACCACCAGGAATACTAAGATTACCAAAACCACTATAATTACAGTTTATCATGCACGGAAACTTTTGACAGCGCAAAATGTCACACAAGTTCCGAAAACTCGCTATGTTTTACCTAATTAATTTTATTATTTCACGACAAAAATTTAGGGATGTATATATATATATATATATATATATACATGGGAACCATCAACTGATGGTTGGTAATTATAAAAATTATAATTTATACTCTGCAAATATTAAATTTCAATATTTGAAGTGAACACAATCGTAAATTACAATTCCGACCTGTTCACATTCGTGATGTATTTCTGAGACCGCGTGACATTAAGAGCGCGTGACATTAAGAACGCGTGACATTGAAGTCGTGTGACATTGAAGTCGCGTGACATTGAAGTCGCGTGACATTGAAGCCGCGTGACATTGAAGCCGCGTGACACTTTTTATTTTTTAATTTTCTATTATTTTCTGATAAATATTTATGGGTTTATGTATATTTTCTAACAAAAATATATATATAAGGAGTGATTTCCAATTACAATATTTAAATGGGGAATATTACAATGACATTTTTACGATGAATTTTACTCTTTCAATTTCTACGTTTTTGTTTACTTTTATTCACTCTATATTAAATTTTTCCCAAAATCTTTTACTTTTCAATTTTTCCCTTTAGCTTTTTTGCTTACTTTTTTGAGTGCGATTTTAAATATTTGCATGTATAAAAAAAATAAACAAAAATTCAGTGTACATCACGTTGGAAAAAAAAGGGTGTGTGTAAATATCATACTTTTAAGCTTTCACCGAAAAAAGAGGGAGAATAAAAGAATAGATAAAAACCTCGAAGATTTCTTCCACCTATCAATAAAACTGGACATCTAAATTTAAGACGAAATAAAAAGTTAGGTTGAAAGGTGATTGACGCGGATTTTTAATATTCAGTGATGAAAACCGAATGACTAAAAAAACGTGGGCCAATCGAATTTAATTCAACCTTGAGAAC
>JABUQX010138214.1:5000-7500 GCA_015478945.1 Trachelipus rathkii | reverse complement strand
TTAAAATAAGCTATAAACAAAAAAAAAATAGTATACGTATTAGTAAAATTATAACTTTCGGCAACATTATTTCCAAGCCACAAATAGAAAGAAATGCAAGAGTTGCCAGAAATTCCTTTTATCATGGTCTGGCTCTCTGCATAAAATTGTATTGTAAGTGATATTAATTTTTTCTTTAGCCAAAGCATCACTCCTGTGAACCACAGATAGGAGTCGGTATCTGGCCTACCAGGACGACGGTCCATCGTTGGGCTCGAGCCCCCAAAAGAAAAGAAAAGTTTTTTTCATACAAATTTCATACGCTGATCCCAAATTAGTTTTCTTGTACATATCGTAGTTTTCGAGATATCATGAGGGTAACTTTGACCTAGAATATAGTATATATATATATATATATATATATATATATATATATATATATATATATATATATATATATATATATATATATATATATATATATATATATATATATATATATATAATTAGACTGTCATCGAGTGTGGACGCGGTGGAAATCAGAAAAGAGGCCAAAAAGAGGAGAAGCAGCAGGAAGACTACAGAAGAGTGTTGAAATCTGAAAGGATTATACATTGGAGAGAGGATTGTAAATCAGAGAAGGAAATTACTAAATAAATACTTTGTGGATTGTATTTTATGAAGAGAATACTTTAGGGTTTGAAGTTTTATATCTAGTAAAGGAAAAATTTATATTAACGATGCAAAATTTCAAAATTTTAAGTATTTATTTTAAAATTATTTTCATATAAAATCCGAGAAAGAGGAGTAACAATTTTTTTTCGACAACATTTCTTTTATATAAAACGCTTAATTATTTTGAATAAAATGTAAAATTAAAAAACAAATGAAAATAAATTTGAAACTTTTAATATTAGGCAAAGTGAAGCTGCGTTTCGCGAAGTCGTCGAGTTCATTTCACAATTCTCTTCGTCTGATAACAAGGGGCTGAAAACCCCCTTCTATCATTTGTTTCTTTTCGTGAATGGTGATGATAAGTTTAAAAAATTATATCAGCCACCAAGAGTTGAAAGTAATTGATTTAATATTAATATCGAAGTGAGGCAAGGACGTTTTATGTCTCCTTGATTATTCAATTTGTATATGGATGGGGTTCTGAAAGAATTAGAGGTAGGGGTGGCAGAGGGAGGTGTTAGAATGGAAGAGACTGGAGGGTGCCCTACTTATATTTATTATATGCGAATGATTTGGTATTGTGATGCGAATCTGAAGAGAGTTTGAGAGTATTGTAAAGGGGTTTGACATGGTTTGTAAAATGAGGGGTTTGAAAGTAAATGTAGATGAGAGTAATGGTTATGGTAGTGAATGATTGGAGTCCGCGGTGTGAAGTTATGTTAGATGAGGAGAAACTGGAACAAGTGTCTGAGTTTAAATATTTAGAATATTTGTTGGATGAAAAGGGAACGAATGATGCAGAATGCAGTAGGAAAGCTGTGAATGGTAGGAAGGTGGCTGGAGCATTTAAATTCTTGGTGGATGTAAAGGGACAAAGTTTTGAGTGTGCTAGGGTTTTGCATGGAGGAATGTTGTTACCTGTGTTATTGTATAGTAGTGAAACTATGGTATGGAATAAGGTACAATGTGTTTAGATGGACAATCTAGAGGCGTGATAGGTGTGAGAAGAATTGATAAAATGAGGAATGAACGCATTAGGGAGTTGTGTGGTGTCAAGAAATGCGTAAATGAGAGAATAAACGAGAGTACATTGATATGGTTTGATCATATGGATAGGATGGCTGATAGTCGGTTGTTGCTGGATGTATAGTGGTGGAGGGCAGGAATCGAATCACTGGGAGACCGAAGAAACTGATTGAGTCAGTAAAGGAATGCCTGCATGGAGGAGAGAAATGTGAGTTTGGCAAAGACGAGAAAAAAAGGGGCATAATAGGAGTGAATGGCGGGGCTTTGTGAGGGAGAGTATGGGTGTGGGCCTGGCCCAGGAGATGAACCCCACACTGACGAGATTTCATAATAAGGGTCCACCACAGTCTTGGTGAAACCCTAAGGCGGATTTTCGTGACTGCGACTAGTTCTGCGAAACGATCGGTGAATCCTCTTCATCTTCGTTTTGGGATATTGGAGAATTTTTTAATACGGCGATCGAAAATCTCGATTACTTCTGGAATAAAAACGGGTGGTATAAAGCCATGATCGTTTCGATTCCTATTATGGTCATTCTCGCTATAGCGATGATTATGAACGAAATAGCACGGTCAGCATATGTCAGATTTTATTGTGTATACTTAACAAAACTTATCATAACCTTTAACTTATTGTGTCCTTAAACTGAATTTTTAACACACACACATTATCATAATATATATATATATATTATGTATATATATATATTATATATATATATATATATATATATATATATATATATATATATATATATATTATATATATATGTTATATATATATATATATATATATATATATATATATATATATATATATA
>JABUQX010138213.1:17500-23448 GCA_015478945.1 Trachelipus rathkii | reverse complement strand
TGGCTTTTGAGGGCAGTTTGTCTTGAAATTTTTACTGGAACTGTGTCCTGATTGTCTTCTGATACTTGATTATCTTATCTATAATCTTATTTAACGTGGTATTAGCATTATATACATAAATTTAGTGAAATAATGCATAATGGAGCTTGAAACGATTTTGATATTAAAGCAAAAAAAACGCTTTAAAAACCATCTACTAAAACGACAGCTCATTTTAGAAAAAAGATAGGGCCTAGAAGAACATTACTCAATTGGAATGTGCATTTAGGGACAATCTTAAAGTATTTGTACATTATGAATAATTAAGCGTGCAACAAGCTCTTTTGCATAGCAAAGATAGAAATACAGTGTGTATGACGTCATCTATTAATTATAATCAAAGATGTTTTCATCGATTCGTTGTCGTTAGCTTATTATGAGGTATAATACATATATATAGTATAATCTAGAAATATAGTACAATATATAAAGTTATAGTAATAGATAGTATATTGATTATATGCGTATATAAATATATAGATAATATATATATAGTCATAGGTATATATATATATATACTATACTATTATATATATAATCTTATATAAAACTCTGCTCTTCCCAAAGTGTATATCTATGTCCAGGCTCACGCCACTAATGGTATCATATCATAGATAATAAAGGTATATAGTGAACATATATAGTATCATATATCACATATATATATAATATATATATAATTGATAATATATATATAGTATATGTAATGATATTTATAATATGTATGATAATTATATAATATATATATACTTATATTAGGTCATATGATATGACAGTGGGCAGGAAGTGCTGATTAAGTTATTGCCTCTGTTCAGTGGTCGCTAAAGTCATGGGTTTCTCTCTCATCTCTCTCTCAGGTCTCTCTCTCCTCTCTTCTCTAATCATCGGTTCTCCGTCTCTCGGTGCTGCGTCTCCGGTCGCTTCCCTTCTGGCCTATCACCGCTACGGTGTCTCTCCTTCTCCTCTCTCTCTCTCTGTCTCTCGGGGCCCAATCTCTCTTTCTTCTCTCTCTCGGTGTGATGTGTAGGTATTCCTCTCTATACTCTCTCTCCTGCTCTCTGCATCCGGTCTCTAATGTCCACTCCTTTTTCTCAACCACTTCCTGGTTAGAACGTTCAACTATATTTAACAACTTCACACACCAAAAACTATTTTTTTTATTACAGTTTCTCCAGCTTTGCTATTCAGAGTCCTGTACACATTGCAATTTCAATACAACCAATTTATGGTTTCCCCCTAATATGCGGCTGGACCACAAAATAGGGATATTTAACGTTGCGAAAATCACAAGCTATAGATGTTTATCAATAAAACCAACTATCTTACACAATCTATTATATAAAACTTGAGACAAAATGCTACAAAACATCATAATACACAAGATTTTACATTATTTAGTAAATATTATTGAATAATATACTACTTTTACTATTAACTATTACTATTACAATTACTATAATTACTATTACTAATATACTATTTTCTTTGTAGTAAATGTAAAATATGTGAGACAGCCTTATTTAATTCGAACGTATTATGTTTCAAAGAAGTAAACTACCACGTTATGGGTGAAATTTTTCAAAATCGATTGCTTATTTTCAAACATCATTCCAATTACAAGATCAGGATAAATGTTGAAAGCAACCTATAACACGATTGAAACAGTTTATTAAGTCGTTATGGATTTATGTTCAAGACCAAAGTAGTAGAAACAAAAAAATAAACAAATAGAAGAACAAAGCGTAAAACAGCAGAAATAGATGAAATGGTTATTTTCAAAACGTAAGTATAATAAAGGTAGAATGGTGAAGCAAATATGGGTTGTAGGAGGGATAGAGAGAGAAACGAAGAAAATGTTCCTAATAGAAGTAAAAAATAGAGATGCAACTACATTAATAAAAATAATTAAAGAGTCAATGTGTACGAGAGCAGACAAAATACGTAACTGATAAATGGAAAGCGTTATCAACTAATTCTAAAACAATATGACTATACACATGAACAGTCAACAACTCCAAAATATTTCGTAGATTCAGGAAACTGGTAAAAGATATATATATATATATATATATATATATATATATATATATTATATATATTATATACTATATATATTATAATATATATATATATATATATATATACTATATATATAACTATATATAATACTATATATATATAAGTATATATATATATACATATATTTAATATATTATATATATATATATCATAATATATATATATATTATATATCAATATAACTATATATATATATATATATCATATAATTATATATATATCATATTTATATATATATAAATATTATATCTATATATGATATATATACTATATATATATTATATTATATATATATATATAATATATATATATATTCATTCAGTATATATAATACTATATAATATATATATATATATACTATAGTATACTATAGAGAGAGAGAAGAGAGAGAGAGAGAGGACGAGAGAGAGAGAGAGAGAGAGAGAATTGGATGAGTGAAAAATCTCATTAGGGAGGAAGTATTAGGAAGGAAGGAAGAATTAGAAGATGAAGAATGCTGGAGACTTCTGCAGTACGATGTATGAAAAAGACTAATTCGATAGTTTTTGATTTCTAGAGTGTCAGAGCAGTGTATTGAGAATCGAGAAGGACGAGTCTCCCTCCCACTCCAGAAAGGAAGAGTCATTCAAATCCTTTTTGATAGCTCTATTATAATGATAATGATGCAACTAATCGAAGAATTAAAAAAAAAAAGCTTGGAGAGAGAAAGAGAGAGGAGAGAGAGAGAGAGAGAGACGACGAGAGAGAGAGAGAGGAGAGAGAGTAGAGGAGAGAGAGAGAAGAGAGAAACTTTGAGGTGAAAATGCCTAGATTCCATAATTTCGAAAAGGGTTATGTCGGATATTCCACCTTAAATGTGTAAGACCGCTTATTGCAGAGTTAGACAAAAACTTTCTGATGAGGTAGGTGGATATATACAATATATATATATATATATATATACTATTATAATATTATATATATATAGTTATTAACTATATAATTCTATATATAGTATCATATTTATATACCGACGTCCCACGGGTGTGCCCACCTGAGGGAATTGGGTTAGGCAAGGGATTGGTGGGTTCTACTTTCCATGTATTTATTTATTCTTTTCTTTTTGTTATATAATTTTGTTTTATTTTTAGTTTTACTTTCTATAATCCCTTTTGAAAAGCGGCGTATAGATCCTATACATGAGATGTTTTCAATGTAATATAATATATATATATAGTATATATATATATATATATATATATGTCGATACTGTATATACCTATAGATATATATATATAATACTATATACTCATATACTTATCGTATATATATACGTGGAAGTGTTCTCCCGGTCCAAGCGTGGCTTATTTACTTATATACCTCCCGGCAATATCCAATATACTAATATATATATATATATATATATATATAATATACTATTATTAATATTATCAAAATTATATATATAATATATATTATATATATATAATATTAATATATATTAATTAATATATTATATTAATTATACATATCATATAAATATATATATACTTAATATATTAATATTAATATTATATAATATACTATTATATATATATATATAATATATATTAATATATATATAAATACTACTATATTTATATATATTATAATATATAGGTTTAATAAATATTTTAGTTATAAACTGTTTACTAGAGGATCATACCGATACACCGTAACTTAATCTCTCTTCTCACCCTACGCCGGACTAGAGTAACACTACACTTAAACCAAAGCTAAAACAGTAATTCGGTTCATTTTTGACATAGCTATCTTTATACCAGTTTGTGATCAGCAAACCTTGAGGGCAGGTTCATTCTGATATTTTAAACCTTGCACTTCAATTTTCCATTGTCGTGATACTCTCGTGCTGGCGTCTCTTCACTCTCTTTCTCTCTCTCTCTCTCTCCTATCTTCATCGTTCACTCTAGCGTCTTACTAGTTTTCCTTCACATCACCTTCTCTGTCCTCCTCCTCTCTCTTACTCTCTATTCTTCTCTCATCTCTCTCTTTCATTCATCTCATCTCTACTACTATCTCTAAACTCTTATGCACATTATGTACTGATCCGCATCGCAATTATATTTCAATTAACTTCTCTACGGTTAACTAAATCTTATTAAATAACCTAACGTCACCTGATGCCTTACTTAACTATAATATGATGTGATAGAGTTTTTTATGTTACTTATGTCACATTAGACTTTGTTTCGTACACTATACATTATGGTACAGTACTTTCATTTCTATAAAATAGGTAACGTGCGTGTTCTGTTACTGTTTTATTTATATCAATATACTCATTATATATTTCTTTTGCATGTAGCGTACGGATTTTATTGCTTTGTTTAAAAATGGAAACGTGAGTTGGTGGAGGCTGAGACATAAGGACCAGATAAACGTCAAAGCTCAGAAGTCACTTTATTAATAATTTAATATTTTTATACACGCTACCCTCTAACTATATGCATATGTTTCCAAACAAAACCAACGAGTGTTCTCTTGATATAATCACTATTGACGTTACGATTATGATAATATCAAAAATTTATAATAACCTAATCTGTCAAAATTAATATAAGGATTATTATTATTATTATTCATTATTATTATTATATATTATTATTATCCTAGCGTGATCTATTTTCTGTATTTAACGTAATACACATTCACGATATACTTCAACAATTACTAGTGGAGCATTGTCACATATTACAAGATAAAATGCAAAATACATTTGCTTGATTCCTGATTAATTAAATTCCATATCATAATATTCCAGAGTGGCACTGCGATTAGCACAATGTACACAATGTACTCGCAAATAATTTATATCGACGCCAATTCATAACCTTGCTCTCGCGGCTGAGTTAGCTAATTTACACTTTATAATCCGCTTCTATTATATTTCCTTTATGAGAAGAAAGATGTTGTGTCATCACGTGATCAGTGAATAACCCCACCATTCATACAACCTCTGTAAATAATCTGCCTTAAAGGGAAACCATTGTTAATGAGTTAGTTTGTAGATATAGTTTGCTATATGAAAACCTGATAAAGGTCAAGACGTTGCTTTATTGAACAAAAGAAATTAGGCCCAAAAAATAAATTATTTACTCTCAGATACATCTAAATTTCAAGCTTGTAATATTAATACTATTAATCAATCTTTAAACCAAGAGGACAAAATAAACCGTTTCCTTCACACTATGTTTAATAAAAATAAAATGGATTGAGAAACCTATGATAACATATATTCTAGAGGTTCAGCTCCTGATATCCTATACTCCCTCCCTAAAATTCATAAAACCAACCTTTCCATACGTCCCATACTATAGCCGCTTATAATAGACACAACTACAAATTAGCAATATTCTCAGCTCCACTTTTAACTCCATAGTACACAATCCTCAGTTCCTACTACCTTGAAGATGCAATAAATTATGCCAATAATTTAAATAATTTCCACATGTACAGTTTTGACTGTGAATCCCTTTACACAAACATTCCAACTAATAATGCGATCAATATTTTGACTGAGTAAATTTTCCAAACCAAAAATTATAATTTTATTAAATAAGAATTTAGGAATCTACTGAATTTAACCTGTGATGATACATACTTCTCTTTCAATAACAAACTATATCTACAAACTACCTCATTAGAAATGGGTTCTCCTCAAAGTGCAGCATTAGCTAACGCATATTTTGATTACTTTGAAATAATTTAGCTTTCTACATGTCCAACAAATATTAAACCCACATTTTATAAGAGATACATGGATGACACATTTCTCATTTTCAAAAATAATT
>JABUQX010138213.1:5000-12500 GCA_015478945.1 Trachelipus rathkii | reverse complement strand
GAACTGAGGTTCGCAAAAACATGGAATGAGTTCGCAAGAAACCTTTTAAAAATTCTTGATCCGCCTACGGCCGAATCTGCTTTTAGTACTTGCAACGTCATTGATCAAATAAATTGGAATCATAATAGTCCTCTCATCTCGTATGCCACAGAAGTGTCCAAGGCAGTACTGGAGTTTGAGAGACATTTTTATGCACAACATGGAGAGAAGCTTTCAGACAAATTAAAAAGGACATTAATATTTTCTAAAGTATACAAAAATATTCCTAAACACTTTCAGCCGAAAGTTATTGAATATTTTGACGTAAATTTGTCTTTCCTCTCAAATTGAACAGTATATAGCAAAAACATCCAATGCTATTTCTAAACCTTTTCAAGGAGGATCATCCAACCCTTCTCGACATAGTCAGAACGTACGCTCATTTCAGGCAGAATCTCCTTCGGAAAATTCTCAAGTTAATGATGCCAGTTCCAATGTGAGAAGAACGGTAGACAGACCTAAGTGTTGGAGATGCGAACGTTTCGGGCATAAAACTGACGAGTGTCGTTATAGACAATACTGCTCGACTTGCATGGAGTATCATCCTAGAGGGACACAAGACGCGTGTAAAGGCTCTTCCTGGGATTATAAGAGTCCTCGAGCGTTAAAGAGAATCAAAAATTTGTCTCCTGATGGAGGTAGACAGAGAAATCAGGCACAGCAGACACAGGAGAGAGTTAAGAGTAAAAATAATGGAAGGAGGAATAATAATAGGAATGGAGGGAGAAGGGAGCAGAAGGGAGGTAACACGGTTGTGCATAATGCTTCTCGGGCTTCTCCTCAAGCTTCTTCTTCTTATAACCAACGTTTCACTCCTACTTATGCTCACTCTCAATCTTTCAGATCTCCTAATGCACCTCGATCTAATTTCTCTTATCCTTCCACTTACTATAACTCACGCATGCCTCAAAGGAATATGACCGCTCCTACTAATAACCGTCCTTATTATAACTCTTATAATAATTATAATAATTATAATAGACGTCAAAATATAAACGCTATGAGTGATATGCATGATAATAGGATTCCTTCGGAAAACTATGATTACTCCCCCGCGCCTATATACCATTCAGAAGATTATAATCGGTCATATTATCCTCCATATGATAACAGAACGAGGAGTCCTCCTTCTGAGGACCCCCCTTTTTACCAGTAGTTGGATATTCTCCGGCTCCGATATCTGACGAAAATTATTCTTCAGGAGTCTGTCAGAAAGACTTCGTCCCTTCTACTACCTATTTTCCTACAGAAATCTCTGCTCTATTGGTAGACGATGATCTTTCTGTCCCTAACTCTTCTAATATATTTTCCACTTCTTCTTCCAGGAAGAAGGGGATTGTATATAGTTTGCCTATACAATTAACTACTAATAATGCTGACGTATGTGCTTCCACAGAGGCTTTGGTCGACACCGGAGCGACGAAAAGCCTGGCTAAATACAATTTTTATAAAAAATTATGCATGGCTTTACCTAAGGAAGATAGACCAAAATTATACCCTGCGGACTTAATATTAAATTCCATTTCTGGCCAATCTTTAAAGATTTATGGTCTTACTGAATTAAATTTAATATTAAATGGGAATTTTTATCTTGCACAGTTTTATGTTGTAGATAACAATACGGCATTCACTCAAGATGTATTGATTGGAACCGATGTATTAAAAGAGTTGCCAATTTTAATAAATGCTAAGCATGATACAGTGCATGTATATAATGACTCTGGAAGGAAAGTGCGAGATATACCGTTAGTCATAAGTGCTATACGTTCTTATTCGAAACGTTCGGATAAACAAAACCCTTTCAATTACATTGAAGGCAGCCTTCCACAACATACCCATCCTACATATAGTTCACATGGACATTTACCAAACATGCATAATCAAAATGATTTTAGGTTTAAGGAAAATTATAATTTTAAGGAGAATGGCAGATCTTTGAAGGAACCCCCTCCTCCTGGTGCCTTTAATTCCCCTGATCAAGGAATTATCGGGACTTACGGTAGGGATTCTTCTCAGAGATCTTCCTACTTAGATAGGGATAATTATAATAATTATAAAGAAACTTCTGGTACTCCTCTACGAGGAGACAACACTCCTTTCCACAGAAGGACCTTTTCAAGGTTTCACGCTGTTGGAAACTCAGGTGCACCTCTTCGAGGAGGCTCCAATGTTACACCCAGGGGGGATCTTTTTCTAAGATCTTCTTCTGCTGAAGTTTCTAGTGCATCTTTACAAGATACACGTGCCGAAGGCTTAGACAGTGGTTTAAGCAATTTTAAAAATACAGGGAATCTTTCTCTACGAGAAAGGTCGCCTGGCGCCGAAGTCTTAGGTTCACGACTTCCCTAAGGGATCTTAAGCAATTCTCGTTCGTTATTTAACGGTTACCGCGATAATAATTCGAGCGCGACGCGTACGAGAGTCTTCCGCGAAAATTTTTATAGTCCTCTCTCCGATGAGATGGATTTTAAAACAGGTTTAACTTCAGAAGAAGTTATTTTAGAACAAAGAAAGTTATTAGACAACTGTAAGAAACAACAGCACTCAACAGGGAAAAGGGTTCATCAAGATTCTAATCGTGTTTCACACAATTTTTCTGGTTATACTGCCTCATCTGGAGCTCACTCCAGTATAAAAAGGGCTAAGCTTCAGAAAACTGCAACTGCTACAGATTTTGATTTTCCTCCTTATTCAGTTCCCAGAGCTTCTGCAGTACCTCAAATGCCTTCCAATGGTTCCCATAGGGCAATATTGGCAAAAATAAATGGAGATGCCAAAGGTACAAATTCTGATCAGTTGTATAATTATGAAAATAATCATTATGATCGATCTTATAACACTTATCCTTCTTCAACTTCAAATAATAGAGAGAAGAAAGTCCGTTTTTCCAAACATGTCATAAGTGAAGATTTTGATCAGTTTAAATTTCCTCAAGAAAACTCTAATTATGGACATTACATGTCTAATGTACCTCTTCTAGATACAAATAGAGTTAATTATCGGGACAATTTAAATAATTTGAATGTCCAGAATAGACATTATTCCCATAATTTTCAAAATAATTCAAATCTAGGACATTACATGCCCTCAGTACCGTTCCTGGGTACTAATAAAGCCGATTGTGAAAGAAAAATCTTTAGTGTAGATTCTAACTCCAATCCTTTTTATCCTCCTGATTCGTTTTATGGACGTCCCACGGCCATAGGATCATTACAGGACTCAAATAGAGGCTTACTGATACAAAATGGCAAAAGTACAGATTGTGATCAGTTGCCTAATTCTCTTTTAAATTCATCTTTTGAGCTACCTATGCCTCAACACACTCTTCAGAGTGAATCAATACGTTCAAACCCTCTTTTTAAAGCAGATTTACAATGTAGAATTCCTGGAATGTACTCTAATGATATTTCAGAAGTACCAAATGTTGAGATAGATGATGATCTATCATATAAAGTGTACTCTTCTTCAGCTGTTCGGATTTTGCCCTATTCTAGGTACATTCTTCCGGTCAAAGTTGAGTCTGATATCCATGCTTCTCCTCCGGAGAACATAGCTCTTATCACAGAAAGTAAAAATGATTTCTTAAATTCTGGTACACTCTTCTTTGGTAATACGTTGTCTACGTGCACTGACGGTAAAATATTATTGGAATTAGTAAATTTAAGTGCTGATACTATTAACTTTGAAAATCACACTTATCTTACAACAGCTTCTCCATTACTTTACAAGAATAATGAAGCTTCTTCATGATTTTATAAATGCAGTTACTACTTCCAAAAATCTTTCTGACTCTCAAATTAGAGAAGTTTACCGTGAAATATTGCTTTCAGAGTCTAGTAAAGATTCTAATAAATATGTATTGAACAATACATCTCAATTAGAAGAGATGTTGA
This sequence comes from Trachelipus rathkii, assembly GCA_015478945.1. NCBI lineage: Eukaryota > Metazoa > Arthropoda > Malacostraca > Isopoda > Trachelipodidae > Trachelipus > Trachelipus rathkii. The sequence continues at coordinate 8,568 of JABUQX010138213.1, read as the reverse complement.
CCTTTTTAGTGAAGAATAGAGATTCAATTGCTCTGGCCGATGATCCTGTTGGACTTTGTAAATTGAATAAATTTTCCATTAAGCTTATAGAAGGTAGTCCCCCATATGTCTACACCAGGCCCTATAGATTGCCGCACAAATACCTGGAAATCATTGATGAATGGGTAGAAGATAGTTTAGAGAAAGGATATATTACTCCCAGTGTTTCTGCTAGTTCGTCCCCACTTCTTCTTATACCGAAAAAGACAGGCGGAAAAATGAGAGTAGTGGTGGACTATAGGAAACTCAATTCTTTCACCATTCCAGACCGATTTCCTCTGCCGAGCATTGCAGAAAGCTTGTCGCTCATAGGCAGCGCGCGCATCTTCTCCTGCCTCGACCTCCTTAGTGGCTTTTCACATCTTAGCGTCTCTGAGGATTCTAGACACCTAACCGCCTTCTCTACTACTAGAGGACACTATGAGTATTTAAGGATGCCCCAAGGCACGACGAATTCGCCCTCTGTCTTCTCAAGAACAATGGAAATGGCTTTGTCAGGTTTGCTAGGTGTTGTTTGTCTTTTGTTCATAGATGACATATTAATTTTTAGTAAGGATATCCCTACTCATTATTCACACCTCTCCAAGGTCTTTAACGCCTTGAAAATAGCCAACCTTAAAGTAAAGCTTGAGAAATGTTCCTTCTTTAAGAGCAGTGTCACCTTCCTAGGTTTCCAAATTAGTGAAAAAGGTTTATCTCCGGATCCAGTCAAACTAGAAGCTTTAAAAGGTTTCAAAATTCCTCAGAATGTCCATGAAGTAAGAGCGTTGCTTGGGTTCTATAACTACTTCAGAAATCTCATACCGAGGTTTTCAATAATTACACAGCCCCTAACTCTCTTATTAAAGAAAAATGTTCCATTTTCTTGGCAGTTAGAGCAACAGACCGCTTATGACACTCTGAAGAAACTTTTACTTATGGATCCTGCTCTTTCCTTTCCTGATTATACTAAACCTTTTATATTAAGTACTGATGCGTCTTCTTACGGCGTCGGTGCTGTTCTTTCCCAATTAGATGACAATGGTAGAGAAAAACCCATTGCTTTTTCATCAAAAATGATGAATAAAGCAGAGTTAAATTATAGTGTTACGGAGCAAGAAGCCTTAGCTATAGTACATGGTCTTATTAAATTCAGAACTATCATTTTTGGTTATCCTTTAAAAATTTATACTGACCATGCTGCCTTAGTTCATCTATTTCGTCATAAACAATTGTCTGGCAGATTAGAAAGATGGAATTTGAAAATTCAGTCTTTTAAGCCAGAAATTATTTATAAAGAAGGTAAATTAAATGTTGTTCCGATTATTTAAGTAGAAACCCTGTTCCAAATACTGGTCATCTACCTTCTTCTGGTGAAGAAGAGGAAATCCATCCCCCTTCTCCTTCGAATATTACATATTCTCGTGAGACCTCTTCTCCTTCTCGTATAGGTTTACTTCGTCAAAATCCTATTCCCTTAGCTTTTGCTGATACGAGAATATATCATTTCACAAAGATGTTCTTTTCCATGAACAGAGAAGAAATCGTAGACTATCAGAAATAATAAATGAGATTGAAAATTCTCCTGTTCCTGATAGTTGTCTTCCTCATATCATTATCAATGGTATTCTTTATTTCATTACGAAAGAAAATAAGTATTTGATAGAAATTCCTGATTCATTAATATATACTATAATATTTTTGAATCATAATACATTATCTGCTGGTCATCCTGGTGCTGAACGCACTGAACGTCGAATCAGAGAATTATACACTTTTCCTAGGCTTTCAGCTTATATTTCATTTTTCTGTAAACAGTGTATTTCTTGTATTGAAGTAAAAGGTTCGAAACCTCATCCAGTAGCTATCAATTCTTATCCTCTTCCTTTCTTACCTTTTTCTAGGGTTCATTTGGACACTATAGGTCCTCTTCCTAAATGTAAAAATTCCGGTGCAAGGTATATTTTAGTTTTTAAAGACGCTTTAACTCGCTATTGTGAACTTTGCCCTGTCTCAACTCGTGATGGCAAGGTTGTAGCTGAAGCTCTTTTGAATAAAGTCATTGTAAATCATTCTGTTCCAGAAATTTTAGTCAGTGATAACGCAGGTGAGTTTACGTCCCAATTCTTTAATGAAGTTTGTAAAACTTGGAACATAAAGAACCGCACTATTTCCGTTCGACATCCCTCCAGTCCAACAGCCTTGTGGAAAGAGAAAACCGTCGTGTAGAAGATTATCTCCGTCAATATGTTTCTTCTAAACAAGATGACTGGAGTAGGTATATTTCTTTTGCTCAAATTGCTTTAAATACTACTTACAATTCTTCTATCGGAAATACACCTCACTTTTTGTTACATTTCTATGTTCGTAGGTTACCTTATGACCTTCCTAATTATGTTTCTCCGTTTGTTAATAAGCCCAATCCTCTTAAAGATCATCTCTATGATTTTAACGCGGAAATGGCTGAACGAGCAGCATCTATTCGTGATTTAGCTCGTCAAAAATTGGAAAAAGAAACATTTAGAATTGCTCAACAGCAACATTCTAAAGCCCCAATTCGTCCTATTCGTATAGGTGATTATGTCTATACACTTGCTGTTAAACCTCCCAATTTATCGCCCAAGCTTTTTAAGAAATGGGTCGGGCCGTATTTGGTTGTAGGTGTTCTAAAATATAACAAATATCAACTTCGTTGTTTAGTCACTAATAAGGAATTTGTGTCACATGTGGACAATTTAAAAATTCTCCCCATGCCTGTTGTAAAAACTGCCGACAATTCCTTTTCATCCCAATGGAAATACTATAATCCTTTACAAAATAATGTTAGGCGTGCTCCTCCACCTCCTGCCCCTCCACCACCTAAACGTCGTTTTCAACCGCGAAAGGGGGACAATTCAGGTGATGATGATGATGACACACCTGATAATAATGCTTATACTGAGTATGTGGTATATAGAGATGCTCCTCAAGCGCCCCAACCGGTACCTAGGCATGAACACCAGCCAAGAGCTGCACCTCAAGAAACCCAACAGTCTCCAAGGCATGAACAACCACCTGTATTGTACAGAGAAGACCTGAGATGTCTCCTACTGCACCGAGTGCTGCACATCCTGCACCTAGGTTGAGTGTGACTCCTATCTCCCCAGAGTCTTCACTTCCCCTATCTATGCCTTCTACTCCGAGACAAATACCACCTCCTCAGCATCAACAAACAACACAGAGAATTCCTTCAGGACATTCATCTGTGCAATCCCCTACGAATCAAAATTTTGATCCGTTTACTACCTATTCTCTGAGGAGAAACATTTCCCATAGTTCTCCCCAACTATCCTCTCCTCGTACTCCATATGCATCTGGTTCTACTTCTCTTCATAGTTCGCCTCTTCTTTCTAGAAGATCTTCTATGCATGATAGTAATCCACCATCCTCACCAGATGATCCTGATAATGGTGCTATTGCACTTCCTCCACCTATTCGTTATTATGATGAGTATCCGAATGTAGATACTTCCCCTTCTTCTCCTGAAGAAGTAAATGTTAGAGATGACAGA
>JABUQX010138212.1:0-5000 GCA_015478945.1 Trachelipus rathkii | reverse complement strand
ATGATATCATATACCATCACAATACTCAATAGGATAACCTCAACTAATAATGTTAGATCGATCTCAAGAATTAAACTATTTAGTATTCAAATAATGAATAAATATATTAACTATCAATATACACATAACAATCCTCATCCCTCTGGACCATTTATTTATATTTAGGATATTATATATAATTACTTTTGATGTTATAATTTGGGGCCGGTTATACATATCTATATAATATATTAATATATATATATATATATATTATTAAATATACATAATTATTAATTATATATATATATATATATATATTAAATATATATATATATAATATATATATATATATTATAATATTTATAATATTATATATATATATATATATTAATATATTAATATTATAATATATATATATATAATATATTATATATATTATATATTCTAATAATATATATATATTAATATATTATTAATTTATATATATTATATATTATTAATGGATATATATATATTATAAATATATATATACCATAAAGGTGTAGTATAGCATACCGTTTTATTAGGTGAGTAAGAATAGTTATATTCTCATTTAATCAAGTTTAACAAATAACCTAATTAATTTAACTAGTCAATAGTATATAATCATAAAGGCTGTATTATAATTCTGAGTTAAAAGAATTATGTAACTAAGAAGTTCTAACGTTAATTCTACTAGTAAATAACGTTAACCGTCTTCAAAATAATAATTTAATATATAATATTAATATATAATTTATATATAATAATATATTATATTAATATAAATATAATAATAATAATAATATAAATATAATTATAATAATAATAATATAAAATAAATATAATAATAATATTATAATTATTAAAAATAATAATAATAATAATTAAGTATTAATTAATATTAATCAATAAATATTTAAATTAACTATAAATTAATATATTATAAACATATAATAATATATATCACAGTATAAAAATAATATCAAAAATAAAAATAATAATTATCATTATTGTTATCATTAAAATAGGCTATTATTTATCAAATACTGATTATATATATTATATTAACAATAATTATATTATGTAGTGTGAGTAGGCGTATATTTATCTTATAGAATATCCATAAAAATATAGATATAAATCTAAGTGATTTTCTCATACCATAGTCCACTTTTTTAAATAAGTAATATGTATCATTTATATTATTAACGTTAAGGTATTATATATTATACTAGCGATAATATATATAAATGTAATTGTAATCAATAAGTTTATTCATATTAATCTCCATATTATTCTGATAAACTTCAATATATATTAGCTCAACTAATAATATTACATATAAGAATTTATTTTATCCTATATATTAATATATATAATATTAATGATTAGGTATATATACCCCTTAATTGGTCGTCTGGCTAGTTTAATATACTGTATCCATAATTATTAATCATTACTAATATGGTAATTAATCCACCTACAGAATGTAGGGTGATAATATCTGCAGCTGTGAATATATGTAATAAAGGCTCAAAAACTCATATATATGCCATATACAATATATATAATGTATCATATATATATATATATATCGCAATCTATAAAATTCTAATATGAATCAGCTTAACCATAAAATTGAGTATATAAGGATAATTATTTTTATTGTTTTTAAGTTATTAGATAATATTTTTATATTAATTTTAGAGTACATGGGATTGTTTATAACCTATAATAATAGTGTTAAATATTATTAATTCTAGGTTAATCTTCTTATCATATTTAATGTTATAAGATAATTAAATTAATCATCACATGACTAGAACCATATCCGAAGAGCTTATATATCCGTCCCCTAGGATAAAAAAAAACTAATAGCCATACTATTTGTAAAATCCTTTTACAACTCATAATATTACTCAATATTAATTAAATGTATATATATCATGAATCAGCTACCAAGTACTAGGCCAACTTTAACTTAAAGCTTTAAGTATAAAGACAATTTGCTCAGACTATTTCATGATGAGTATTATTTTCAGTTTTTATATTAGACCTCATTGGAATTTTATAACCCAAAAATAACAGTATACTAATATTACTGTATTACTAATCGTTTTATAAATAATAAATGATTCTATATATAATGGTGAGTCTATTATATGATGAAAATTATGAGCTGTTGAAGGGCTCAAATAAATAAACTTAAATGCCTTATACTATTATTGCATATATTTCTGACTCATCAATATCAATAGTAGATTATAATATATGAAACCAGCTCTCAAATAATACTCACAATGTAGAAGTTTATATACTACTTATTGTTTTAGTGGTTTTTTTATTTATTGATCACATTAAGAGGGATTTTGCCTTAAATAGATCATTTACATATAACCTCAATTACTTCTACTATATAAGTTAGTGTATATATTATATCTTCTTCGTAATAATATTGTAGCTTTGACAATGAGCAAATAACTAATGGTCATATTAGTGATTGTATACAGAAACCTTCATTGGATATCTATCAAATTTACATATTCAAATATCAGCTCTTGAACTATACATTATTAAGAATTAATATAATCTATTGTTAATATATATTGAATAATTATATGAATATTTATTCATAAATAATATATAATAATAAATAGGAATATATAATAATATCACTTATAAATATATATATATATGTGTATTATATAATACATAAATATTAATATGTATCACTATAATGTTATTAAACTATATTTAGTGATATATAGTGAGGCTGTCTAAGGACCAAAATAACCCTACTACCATTTATTTTGAATTCATGCGCATCCAAGATATTCGAATATGCTAAAGATGTATGAGCATCTCTCATGTATATCTAGTATAAATTCATATAAGAGTTATGTTGTTTTTTAATGTTATTATATATATATAGATTCCTATGCAGTATATGGATTCCTTAAATACTTTGTTAAATAACGAAGTAATAAATATAAAATAAATAACGATATAACACTTATAACGTTGCCAATTGATAATATTAGATAAAAATGTGTAGAATGCATAATAGGCAAACACTATATAATATATTATGTCATATTTATGGTAATTTAGCAGCGTGAGCGCATCTTATGTTTATATTCATTGATAAATCAGCTCTACATAAATATCATAATAGAAATTCTGCGTTTTATGAGTTGTTTATATAATTTGATCCATGAGAGGATTAACCAGATATAAGATGAGGATGTCCCGTAATATTTAATTATACTATGTTATAGTCATATCTTAAGTATAAATTAGATGTGAAGCTCTAGGCTCAATAAATATTATACTTATATATATATAATGTCATCAATATTTTGTTATTCTAATCCCATATCAAATTCATAATTGAAAATCAGTATATCTATAAATTAATATACTCTCCTGAGCACCAAATATAATTAGTATCTATAGCTCATACAGTTAATAAATTCATATACAAATTTCACCAATTACTTGAAAAGTAATAATATAATAATTTATATATATTAACTATATAAATAATATATAATAATTATATTATATACAAATTTCACCAATCTACTTGAAAAGTAATAAAATAATTAATAATTAATATAATATATAAAATATAATTTCATTAAAATAATATTATCTAAATAATATTATATAATTATAATTTTATTAATTAAATTAAATAATTAAATTAATATAATAAATATTAAATTAATTTAAATTAAATAATTAATAATAGAATAATAATAAATTAAATAAATTAGAACTTAAAAATTATATATTAAATGATAGCCCCCTAAATAATATAATTGCTTAAATTAATTAAATTAAATAATAACTATTATCCCTATATATAAATAACAGTAATTAAATGTATATTTGCCGCTGTTACGTAACTTTAAGTTTTACAAAATAAAAAGCTGTATATACCTTAGCTTGCCAAAGATATACTTCTAATAGCGTAATAAATACTATTATATACTATTTTAAATACATTAAATAATATATTAATATTATTTGTAATAAAATTAATATAGGGTTATTTATTTCAAATCTTTAACAGTTTTTAATAAACTAAATATAATAAATAGTATCTATATATATTATATAATGAAATATTACTAGATTTTTATTTTAGGTTCGTTATTTACTTCATATATTTTGAAATCTTATTTATAGTCTACAATATAGATTAAGCAAGTATATATATACGTTAAGAATATTTAATAAACTGATTACGAGAAACAGTCACTGATTTATTTTCATTTCAGCGCTCCAGCAATAAAATGAATGAAGGTATGACAGTGTTCGTAAGGAAAACAATGTAGTAGTAAGTCAAATTACTTAAAAACCGGAATAATTACCGTATGAGTATTATATACTGTAAGTAAAATATTAATAACATTGTAAGCCATATATTAGATGGAGCGTTTAAGGAAATTATTTTGTGGAAAAAAAAAGTATATTATATTATCTGTTTAATTCAGAGAAATCGATAATCTTTAATACAATCTTAGATAAGAAATATTTTTATTTAAATAATCATTTACTACAGATATATTTATATATATTTAAAGGTATATGATATTGGTTCTGTATACATAACTATTGGTGCGATCTGTAGGTTCATGACAATATAAATATGTAACTCGTTTTAATAGTCCTTAGTTCATCATTCTCTTTTTTCTAGATATAATAATATTATAACGATAATAATAATTTTAATAAATAGTTTATATATCGAGGTGTGTTAACCAGTTAATTAACGGATTAACGTCTTTAAAATCGCAACTTTTATAATGAGAATCTCTAACCTTTTCCTTTTAAAATGATTTAACATACTAAAAGGCTAGCTATATCAGATATCACTCTATGACATGAAGCATGGATGTATATATATTATATATATAATAATATTATATTATTATATATATATTATATATATAATTAGTATATATATAATATTAAATATTATTATATAA
>JABUQX010138209.1:17500-19902 GCA_015478945.1 Trachelipus rathkii | reverse complement strand
CCAAACGTTTTTTCAAAGTACCGAGTATCGGTATCGCCCAAGAGAATTTACAAGTATCGATGTACCGGTATCGCCCAAGCAATTTTCATGTACCGTGCCCATCACTGTATATATATATATATATATTATGAGTATATATATATATATATATATATATATATATATATATATATATATATATATATATATATATATATATATATATTATATTTATTATTATATATATATATATATATATATATATATATATATATAATGTGTGTGTGTTAGAATTTGAACAGGTGTTTCATTGAGCATCGTTAATGAAGTCAAATAAATAATTATATATATTTCTAAAATTTTGTCATATTTTCAACTCTTCAAATTTGCAAATCTTAATACGTTCCCCTCTCCCCTATCCCCCCAGCTCAGCCCCACCCCTGCGTAATTGACAGTCGCAAGGCCGAAGTGACGTTTTAATTCATCAGCATCTGTTAATGTTAATGATACAGTTTTTCTTTTAAAGTTTATATAAAAGGAAGTGATTAAATACGTAGTTGTTCTTTTTTATGTAGTTAAGGACTGTTGCCTTTTTTTGGGGTTCTGAAGGTGATTGTCCAGTGGTAGTATGAGAATCGTACCTTACATTGTTCTTATTTGGTGTCTATGTTCTTCAGCAAGGGTGTCTTCAGAGGGGAACAGAAACAAAAATGGCGTCCATTTTGAGGAAGATCAAAAGAACCAAGATGGTGTCCATTTTGAGGAAGACCAAAAGAACCAACATGGCGTCCATTTTGAGGAAGACCAAAAGAACCAAGATGGCGTCCATCAAAATAATGAGAACGAAGAGTTTGAAGAAGTTCTTGAAAAGTTAAAAGAAATTTTGTCTCTTGAAGTAATTCAAGAGGAAAATGAAGAAGTCTCGACTACAGATGATTCTACTGAAAACTTTCAAGAAGATTTTGCTAAAAATTATATGGATACAAAACTTTCGAGACGGACCCTTAATTATGGTCCAACAAAGCCAAAGTTAAGGAATGATTGGTCAGGACCTCCCCTTCAGAAAGAAAGAAGGGAAGATGACTCAGGGAAACCCCTGTATCGGAAATACTTAAATCAATGGGTGGTGCACATGTCTGGAGGAGAAGAGATGGCGAGAAAAGTGGTTAAAGAACTCGGCTACAAATTCATCGGACCCGTGAGTTTTTTGTTTCTTTGACTTTCAAGATTAAATTTACAATAATAGGTTATATGTTGGGTTGGCCGATAACCGCACCGCATCACACCACACCCCCGGTCATATTTTCGCCCATCTTCGCTCTTCACAGGGGCATTACAATTTTGAGTTTCACGATTCTTATATATATATATATATATATATATATATATATATATATATATATATATATATATATATATGTTATATATATATATATATATATATGGGAGTGGGAAGCAGGGGGGCACTTGCCCCTAAATCTTGGCGAAATGAAAATTATGAACCTTATATTGCCAGACGACGTTTTTGAGGGTTTATTAGTAGAAAACTGAAAAAAGATACATAAATCGATAGATACTAAAGGAGTAATTACTAATTACTAACGTATTATAAACACATATTTTTTTATAGTTTTAATGTGTTTCGTTTTCATATTGGCTTGAAGTCAACTGTGTGCTTTTTGTTCAGCTAGCTTCTTCAGACTCTCCGCTGGAACCCTCAGTATGTCGATAGCATTTGGCGGTTGATAAAGCTGTTACAGATATATATATATATATATATATATATATATATATATATATATATATATATATATATATATATATATATATATATATATATATATATATATATATATATATATATATATATATATATATATCAAATTCAACCTTTGCCCCCTCCTAAATGAAATCCTGACATTCTTTAGTGAGCCCAAAAAATATTAAAAAGTCAGCATATATATATATATATATATATATATATATATATATATATATATATATATATATATATATATATAGTATATATATATATATATATATAAGTATCTAGTGTATCATAGGGATTTGAGGCTGCAGTCCCAAAAATAATGGGACATACTTTATGTTCGGAATTTATCTAGCAATAACATACTAAATATATAACGTACATTATATTCATAATATTAATGCCGTAATCAATGCAATTGGAACGGAACAAATAGATTTAGAGTAGGATTGCAGCCTCTCACCCCAAATATCGTCCAACAATTATTACAAGAAAAGACTCGCAAAGTAAATGAAATGCAACGGGCATTACAAGAATTTACTTAGTGGCTGCATATAATGCAGACGTAAAACGAAGCGCTACGAGAAACTGAAATTTGTTTAATTTGATATGGGATTAAAGATTTTTCTTTATTAAAAAAAAAAAAAAAAAAAAA
>JABUQX010138209.1:0-12500 GCA_015478945.1 Trachelipus rathkii | reverse complement strand
GTTGCTGCGGTGCTGCTGCCTACCAAGAAATCCGTGGTATATTCAGATCAAGGCCCAGTTGCTCGGCAATTTATTGAGCTTCTTTTAAACTTCATCGGTGATTTTTTCTTAGTGCCCCGGATGGCGTTCCTAACCGAATTCCACAATATGTTTGAATGTGCTGCGAGGTTTGTGAGCGATATTCGAAGGTTTGGAGAGCGGAGAGCAAGTACAACTGGCTCTAACATCGGAGAGTAATTCGCGATCAATAGCATAGCCATGATATACGACTACATCCGCTGAATGCAACTGAAAAGGGCTTTTTCTTGTGGCGGTATTCCTTCAATGGAAGATTTCTAATGATTGCATCATTCGTACAAAATGCTCTTAAACACTCTGATGCACTGTGTTGTCAGACCATCTGGTCGTGTCTTAGGCTTGAGGAGGTTTGGCATAAATTTTTCCCTCTTAAATATCGTGTCTCGCGAAAAAAACTTAATAATGTCCTTTATGGGTTCCACAGTATTGCGGATTTCTGGGTTATTGTGTTCAAATCATTTACTACTAGATTTTGTCTGTGAATAAAGGGAATGAACTTTTATACTTGTTCCCTCAAGATTGTGGACACTTCCTATCTTTGCCAGACATCGAATAGAACATCACACCCAAGCCCACGCTTTCTTGATACAGTTCATTGATCGTGACTCGTCAATGGCTTTCGCAATGGTTTTGCGTCAAGCACCCTAGTATCTACAAAGCCGAAAAAGTCAACAATTGTACTTACATGGTAAACTTTAACGCACACACATTCATGTATCTATTTTCCTTTACAGAGAAAATAAAGCATTTCATTATATATAGTAATATAGACGTGCACGTTTCCTAGCGCGTTGTTAACGAAGTTTCTAGCGGAATTCGTTCTTCTTTGCATAATGATCTCATTCTGGAATAAAAAATAAATGGTATGTTGCATTTTTCTTCCCTTTTCAAGAGTGACTGATCCCCGGCATCTAATTAGAAGCGCAGCAAATCTTGCAACACTCCTCGATCATGATGCTTACCCCCAACGGTAGAATTCGCGGAGTACAGGAAAATGTCAACACAAAAATATGAGGATAAGTATTTTATTTTATTCTTCTCTGTAGTTTTACTTAGAATGCTGGAATTTGGATGTCTACCGCGCACGTCCATGTAGGAAGCAATCTTGCAGCTTCAACAGCAGTTATATGCCACTCCGTGTTGTATGTCCCTTACAAAACACATGAACATCTTTAGATTTAGTGAAAGGTCTTATTGTCAAAGAGCCTAGGACACCCTCTGAACGAACTTTATTTGGTGGAAATAAAATAGCAAAACTTGCAAAATGCTCCCCTTTAGGCGACTGGAGTATGTCAGCCAAGGTGAAATTAGTCTCTGAACCATTCATAGATTGAATTCCTCTTTAAGTGGAATGCGAGATTCAAATGTACAACAATATCATAAGCTTCCAAAAAAGTTATAGGCTTAGGTGAATCCGAGCACTCCAGTAAACTGTTTCTTTTTCTCAGTCGAAAATAATTGATGAATGTTCCAACTTATCTTACCAATGTCATTTCGTTGACTTCATCGATGAAGAAGCAGCTCCGAAATCGGATCCATATCTTGACTCGTCGAGGTGCTGGCCTGGGTGTGGGTTCTTCAAAATATGCGAAGAGGAGGATGCCTCTTGTGTAGTCTAGTTGAATATTGAATTCTTTTTCGTTTCACCGCTTACCATTTCCGGATTTTATGAGCTTCCTTTCAAATTTACGCAAACAATATATATATATATTATATATATAGATTATATAGTATAGTAATGAAGAGGAGAGAGAGGAATAAAATATAGTAAATATAGTATAATATGATAATAAATATAGTTAATATATATATAATAGATATTATAGGTAAAGAATATATAATAAATATATGAATATAAGGAATGTATATTGTATAATATATACAGTATAAATAATACTATATAATATAGTATATATAATAGAATATATAGTATTAATATATATATATAGTATATAATATAGTGTATATATAGATATATGATATATAGTATATATAGTATAAAATGATATAAGTAATATAGTATAATATATATTATATATATATATATGTAGATCTCTGCCATATATGGTCATAGGCTAATCACTGGTCAACAATGATTTTGGAGCAAACATTCTTGAATTCATTTTATAGGGCACTAGATTGCCCTGATTCCAGAATATGACCTCCGATTTCTAGGATTGGCTCTAGTTTTTGAGATACCGGGTGGTCACAAAAATGCTGAAATAACAACAATCAATTATAATTATAATTATACCAAATAAGACCAAAAAAAGGACACCAAAAATAAATAAATCTTTGTTTAAGCTAATTGTAATGAAGTTTATAGTACAATAAAAGGCTAATAGAGAGTCAAATACATTCTAAATTCATGTACATGAAATCACTATCCATTAACTGCAGTACAAACCTGTCTATATGATTTAGTTTCGTGTGCAGAATGTGGACAATCAACAATAAAGACTCCAACAATAGTCTGCCATCATGTTGTGTATCCCATCTTCACAAATGTATCTTTCTTCCATCAACCTTGATATCTTGATGAACTTCTCCCCTTGATTCCTCACTATAACTATCCTATGATCCAGAAATCGATGCTAATTGACCGACCTAGATATATAGAAGTGAAGCTTTTATTCTCATTATTAGCATAAATCCAAATTTTTGCCAAGCTGATAAGCACTTATTCTGTTACGAGTTCTACATGAGTTGGCAGATTTATGGTTGCCCAAAAGTTCTGAACAAACCAGAACATAAAAACCTTCCACGGCAGATGCTTAATAATCAGTCATGCGAAATTTATGAAATTGTTCATCCTGAGAGAATTTGCGAATTGAGGGCTCCCTAATTGAATTCCGAGCTTTGAAGAAGTTCTCTCTCCAGTACTCTAACCCTGTGAGAAAAGTCAATGCCATACAGAGTTATATTATGTTGAGAAACAAATAGCAAACCAAATCGTTGTCTAGCCTGACCCAATCAGAGAGTGCTGCCTCGTCCTCATAACGAGTCCTAGTGTTGAGGTCTGCAGAGTGTGGAAAGAGTAATTTTTCCCACTGCTAAGTGTCAGAACCACGTAGCGGTCTTATATGACTCATTTATATATAAGCATCCGTTCTAGCTCATATTATAAGTTCTACCTAGCCCTGACAGAGCTTCATTTTTGTACGATACTCATATTTCCAGGGGTCCTCCCCCGCTTGTAAGCCTACGGTTACTCCCGACTAAGTAAAGCGCGATTATAACGAGAAGTATAATCAAGATTAATATATAATATATATATATATATAGATAGTATATATATATAGTATAATACTTAAGATATACGTACTTTGCTGACTACTATCAAGTAAGAATTGTTATACACATCTTTAATAATCACGCTATTATAGACCTACTGAGTTCATATATATACTTAAAAGTCTTCGGTCAAGTAACCTATTCTTATATCTTTCATATATCATCTTTCAGTTATTTTGTTAGAGTAAGTAACTCAAATGTGAGAATGATGTACTAATAATATCTTAATATGCCATTGATACAAATAAAACAGCACTTCAAGACCCTCGTTAGATATCATAATCGCATATAACATAATCGCCAATACTTCTGCGTCGGTTTATATTTATAGTAATGCCACTCATTTGGATTAGAGTAGATCCATGGATGTTCCTACATGATATACTAGGTCTTCATTCTATTACATATAGAATATATTTATATAGGAAATAAAGTACTACGACCTCTCTTTATGTCTACTGATAAATATAAATTATTAGTGTTTACTATATTGACGTGCCTTTGAGATACATGTTCTATTTTTCACTTTAGTCTAGATTAGCTAAATAGTACAGAATACTTGCTTGGATGAGACTTTAACATCTGCGACTTAATCATGAATCTCTGCCGGGAGAACTAAACTGTATAAAGTACTGGCATATCACCAGAACACTGCACGTGTGTGCAATCACCAAAATCAAATAGACTCGTCATATCAGGTAACTAAATGCAGAGGTGGAGTTGTATAGATGTAATCGACATTGATTGGTGAGGACATGTTCGATCGAGTGGGTACAGGTCACCTGCTGATGTCCAAATCCGGAGACTCAAATGTACGGTAGCGTGGTAACGAGAATACCGGCATCAAGTGAACTGCAACACAAAAATTATCGACATGTCCCGTGGCTCATCTTGTGGCTCCCATCGCCCAACCACTAGTGGACACCAAAACTATAGACCCTCCTCTCGTCCATATCCACTGACGTTAGATCGACACACGCGGTGACAGACCATAGGCTAGCAGACGTGCAGTCATCATTGTTAGATGGCGTCCCGCGAGGTCATCCAAACGTGAGTGCAGTATATGCGCTGCACAAAAGTAGATAATATCTGCTGGCCCCGCAATATGTCACACAGATATAGCAGGAATGTACAAGCGGAATCAAATCCAGCTGACTCTGAGAAACGGTCTAGGGTGATGCCTGAAACCATGTATGTATATTGTAATAGTATAGCATATGTAAAAAAGAGGAAGTCGCCCTAAAGATAATAGATAGTACAGGTAATAACTAGTAGAAGTGATAAAAAGTATGGGTGTCCAAGTGTCCAAGAAAAAGAGTAGCCCTAAGTATGCCATGAGGTATGTCATGGGCGAACACCCTGATAAGTGCGGGAACAAAGAGACTGTGCAATCTGGGTGTGAGCAAAACTGAAGGTGCATGAAGTCTGGAATCCCAGACACACATCCACCTATACGATGTGTTGACGAATGCGACCTTAATACAAAGTACCTGTGAACAGCAATAGCAAACACAACATCTGCTCGGTGGCAGTGATGAAGTTTGACGTAGCATTCAAAAGATGGTATACAGTAAAAAAAGTGAAACACCAATATAGCGAAACTATGTGGTGCAAATAGCATCCCTGTAAATTACTGTGTCAGTGGTAAGTAAAAAAATGGTGAGAGGTGAAGAACCGTGGAAAAATGGGACCCTAAGGCTCTGCAATACGGGAGAAGTGTGAAGAGTAAAACATAATGTGGTACGAGAAGGTCATACTTGTAAAGAACGTGTACAAGACACAAAAAAGTATAAGAAGAATAAAGGAAATGAAGCGATACTATGTACCGATATGGACAGTCTCACACAACATAGTTAGTATTAACCCGTCCCAATAATGGATCTGATGAGAATGTGAAGACACCAGAACGTGGACGAGGGATGCGGAGTGATACGAATGAGAGAGAATGTGGCGCACAGGCGAGGGAGGTGCGATAGTAGTATTTCAATCTACACTGAACCTAAACACTAATAAAAGATGCCGAGAGTATCATGACGTGTGAAAGAGTCAGAAATGATTAGAGGAAGTGTATATAAACATATGCAATATAAAAGAAAAAACATGAGAGTAGAGAAGACGAACACATCTTATCTACAAGAGAAAAGAGCAAGAAAATGAGTGGAGAAGACCCGTGCGGTTATCGGGAAGAAGAAAGGGAGAAAAGGATCGAATGGCAACGTAGCCTCCATAGTACGCGTAGTCTAAGATAATCGTATGATAAATAAAGATAATAGGAGGACTATAGGAATAATAGTAGAAATAGAAAAAAATGATGATAGATATATTCAATGGGTATATTAGTATATATAGATATAGAAAGTAATATGGATAATATATGAATATAATATAAGATAATATAGTAATAATGATAAGAGATATAAGAGAGAGATATATATAAATATAGAATAAATATATATATAGATGAGAGAATATATATATATATATGTAACTGAATATATAATAATATATATATATCGTGAAAAGTACTAACGGCCACCCGAACGGACGTCTGAATCAAAAAAAATCGCACTAGACTCTATAAGAGTTAAACATTCGTAGGGGGCAGCCTGCCCCCCCCGGCCCCCCCTGACGACCCCGATGACGTGCATTGCTGCATACAGTAGCGCCACAAACGCGCTGCATAAGTTATAGAGTGATATATGCATATATGATCAACTGGACCAATGAATAGGTAGTCGGATGAAAACAATATAAAGAAAAGTGAAATGTGATCAGTACTAGGTCAGTGTGAATAAAATATGAATTCTCGTCGCCACTGCCTCTCCCATCGCGCCGTCTCGCTGCGCGCGCTGCTCGCTCCGTCCTCTCCTCGTCGCTACGCGTCCTCTCGCTCGCGCTCTCGCGCGCGTCTCTCGCTCGCCTCTCTCTCTCGGCGACATAAACTGCGCGACAATGAAGTGAATGCATCACCCGGAAAGAAGTTGTAAAACGTCCAAGCCGGAAAGGAGGCGTAGGGGGGGGGGTACGGAGTCTGGGGGCAGACGCGAACGTCGGAAGGGTGCACAGGAGGTGTACCAAATTATAGCCGGAGTAAACTGTACACTGGGGAGGAGAACGAAAGGGCATAAATAAGACAACAACCCAAATGTTACAATACCGAAAATTACGTCAGAGGAGAAGAAGATGTGGCAAGACAGTCACAACTAACTTAAACAAAACCCTATGTGTAAGTCGTGCTGGACAAAGACGACCGCAATTGTGGCTGCAGATTTCAGAATAGAGTGATAACGTGCAATAAGAGGTGTGATCACAGTGGTCTGGAACGCAGGCACGCAGAGACAGGGGTCTCCAGCAACTGCGGGGGAAACCAAGCAATCCTGTGTTCGGTCAGGAGACAGGCACAACTGAGACGACAGTGGGCAGGGTCGCCGAGAGAGATGCAGATCCGCCGAGCGGGTATACGGATGAGCGTGGCTCGGAAAACAAAGAGCATACACGAAACACAGGCGGCATGAGAGGCAGAAACAGGTTTGGCCATGGTCCGACCATACAGGTGAGAAAGACAAGGAAGGAACGTTGGAATACGTCTGTAGAAGGTCTCCCTAGTCTGTGTGTCTCGTCCTGACCAGGACATCGGGGTGCCAATTGCGGTCTGTCACAAGCGGTAGGAGAGTGGACACGTCGCCCAAGTGAAAGAAGGTACGCTCCACAGAGGACGAGCGGTGTTGCACGCTACATGAACCAGATGTACGTGCGGCGAAGGTGGGACGACGTGAGGAGCGCGTCGGCTGCAAGGATCTGCCCCTAGATCCTGTGAAGGTGGCTCTGGGAAGGTGGCGGGCTGGCATGGGTGGGTGCTCGTACGGCATGGCGATGTCGGTAATGCAGAGAAACACGTTAACGGCTAAAGTAGGCGGAAGATATACTCCAAGAGGATAGGAGGCCGCACGCCGCATGGGCATACCAGGTAGTGTACTCCAAGAACACGCCAACCACCACACTGGCACAGGTCGGCCATGACGAGTACCTCACACCCAGGGGAGCGTGCAACGCCTGACGAAAGAAGGGGACAACATCCCGCAGGAGACCTTCTCCAAGATCATTTCATCTATTGAATAGGTGCTGGAGAAGTGGAAGTGCCTGAGGGGACAAGCCCAAATGTAGATACTTGTTAGGCTGCATTCACAATTGGAAGTGGCAAAGGGTGGAGTAATAAAAAGCACATATGCCAAATGTGGGCGTGTGCTGTCTATGCCATTAAGCCCGACACAGTGGGTAACATAGCGGTAGACCAAGAACCCTATTGCAACACTCTCGACGTTAGGTATGAAACCAAAGTAAAACCAAACCCGAGCCCTGACATCCCTATATGAAAAGTGAAATCATAGGTACGGGTAGCAGTGAAGGTGTCCGCCGAGTAATAGATATATATGAGTTATGTAATAAGTATAGTAAATAAATAAGATATAAATCAGTAATGATATAATATATAATAAGAAGATTATAGTGTATAGAGATAATGATGATATAGAAGATATAGTATATATATATATATATATGATATACTACAGCCCCTCCTTAACGTGGAGAGATATCCAGCATATAATAGTGAAAGCAAGTAGCTGGGAGCCACTATCACACGACGATGGTTGGCAAAAAAATGGTGCTGGCTACCATTTCAGATATGTCAAATTTGTGGGTTGTGCGTACAAGACCCGAAAACCAGGTCAACGTGCCAAAAAGGACACGTGCCATGAGAAAAGGATTTGTGAGGCTGAATAATGAAAGGGTCAATACAGGATGATTAAAATATGGAACAAAAATTATACATAAAGGAAGCTCCACACCACTAAAAAATTCATCACTGTTCACACAGATCCGCAATCACATGTGAAAGCGGTGGAAGCGTTGCATTCGAAGCTACTCCTCTATGCAACTCAACGTTTCAGATCGATATGTTAGAACATGTTCAGATTCTTTTGACTTTGAATCATACTAAAAGGGGGGACCTTCAGATCAGTCTAAGAAGCCCACAAGTGTATGAAATATTGAATATAGAGATAAATATGGTATAGATTAATAAAGAATGGATATATTATGGATAGATAGGTGATATCAAGTAATAATAGTGGGGCCAGAGTCCCGAAGAGCTGTTCACCTGCATGGTCTAAAAACCGAGGATAGCTACTAGAAAACTTGTAAGAACATGAAGTCAGCTAACTGGAATGCAGGAAACAAAAAAATATTTCATAATTTAGGTAAAGAAAAATAATTTAAAATTATTGAAGAAATGTGTATGGAAATTAAGACGGTCGGGAAAAACAGTGCTACGTCGCATGTAGGTACGCTGTGCTTGGCAGCGGAGAACTCCGCCTCTGCGCACTGCAATACAGCGAGAAAAATGGATGTTCCGTGATGAAGTGGAAGGAAAAGTGCAACGTTGGGGGTTGAGTCATGTGAGCTGGAACCTGATAAGATAAAAGTAGATATATAAGAGATAATATAGAATAAGATACAAGATGATAAGATATATGATATGATGTAAGATATAATGATAAGAGATATATAGTAAGAATATAATAGATATAATAGTAATATATATGATGATACAATAATTATATATACGTAGAGTCATGACTGGAAGGAAGGTATGGTAGAGGGTTAATCGCTGCGATGGGAAAAATGGTGGAATAGCTCCGATCCAACGTCATTCTGATAATGGGGTGGCTGAGGAGGATCAGACTGTCATACCATATAACGAATCAGGCTCATTACGTACAAAAAATCATTATACCGTGAGCCTCGTCTATACCGCCAGTACCAAGGCCCAAGCGAGTACATACAGTCGGTCCGATACGTGTGACCAAACGGTGATTACTCAATGAAAAACTGTATCGGACACTTATAGAATTATATTATACTGTAAGTCCCCGTTCAGGTGTATGAGCCTTCTTCTAGTGTCGGCATGAAGGTGCACATCGAGATTCATAAAAGTGTAGGTCAAGTGGATGATGGAGCGACTCCGGTAGTGGGGGAGCAGGGCAAGGCGAGCTCGGTGTAAAAGAAAGTGGCGACTCCGAATCGCCAACTGAAACATAAAAGTTGGTCGACGTCGGACTCCAGACCCCACCTGTACCGACTGCCAGCAGTCAAATGCAAAATTTCGACTCGTACGCGCTTAGAGGACCAGCAGGTACAGAAATACAGTAGGTGTGTACCATAGTGTAGCGCTGCGGAGAAGAAAAAAAATAATATACCACGTCCAATGAATCTGAATGCCCCAAACTGACATAATAAACGGAAAGACATAAAAGGCATGCCCGCAACACAGGACAAAACAAAGTAGAGGTCAGTGCCTCGGAAGCAAAGAGAACGTGAAATATAAACCAAAGAATAGGGATGGATATAAATACAACCAGGAGAAAAATTAACAGAGGGAAGATACGTCTCAGGCGCAAGTGAGCGTGAATAAAGGTGAATAAGCATGATGACTAAGTACGGTGAGCGATAATATTAAGAGTATTAATATATAATATATAGAGATTATAATAAGAGAAAAAAGAAAGATGAATATATAGATATAGTTAGAGATAGATAGAGATAGATAGATATATAATTTTATATGATATGAGTAATATATAAGTGATTGGTTAAATATTAAGAGCGGAGTGATGGGATGTGTATGTTCCTGGAGTATTGTCATGTTGGGATCAGGATGGGTGGAGAAAGAATGAGAGCAGTGGGTTTATAGGCAGTAAAGTGGTAGTAAAGATGGATAATGGGAGGTGTGAGGGTGAGAGGGTGCCCGACCGATGATAGCGGATGATGGGTGTGGTGCTCGTGAATCGTGAGAGTGGAAGTGATAGGAGATGTATGTGCAGGTGGGGTGAAAAGGAGGGGGAAAGTAACGGACGATTAAGAGTAAAGTAGGTGGAGGATGAGAACAGTTCCGCTGGTGTGAAGGGTATGTGCTTATATTTGATAGTTTTGCGTGAACAGCGGAACATAGTGGCTTAGGTGAAAGATTAGAGGATTATAGTATAGGTGAAGAAAAAGAAGCAAAACGCAAAGAACCCCAAGTGGTGAGGGAGAAGGGGGGGAAATTGTGTGATGTGACAAGGAAAGCGGTGGTAGAGGGAAAGACTATTGTAGTCTGATGCGCTTAGGGTCGTACAGAGGAAGTGTGGACCTGTTCGGTGAAGTATAGTTGGAGACTAGGGTGTGCGAATAAGCTGGTAGTAGAGTAAAGGGCTCCAATGGTGCAGAGGGAAAGCGAGGTGCTCGGGATGGGTGAGAGAAGGAGTAAAATGGAGGAAGAACTAGGAGAGATTGGGTGGTGAAGAAAAGGATAAAGATGAAATAAATGATGAAGTGTACGCGGAGAGGGCGGGTGGCATGAAAGAGGATAGGATGATCGGTTTGTTGAAGAAGGATGTCGGGGTGGGATAGTGGGTGAGGGGGTGGGGAATCGACGGCGTGAGAGACGAAGAAAAAGTGGATGGAGCAGGAAAGGAAGGCGGCAGGAGAGAATAGTGTGAGTGGCAGGTAGGCGAAGAAGAACGGTTCATGATGAGGAAAAGCGGTGTGTGGAGGGAGGTAGGGGGCCACCTGGGCAAACCGTGGAATGAACCCACTCACTAGACGATGTATCCAGTAGTGAGATCTCACACGCGGCCCATGGAATCGAGAGGAGCTGATCTGCGACGAGACCACTAAGAGGCTTTGAATGTATCATGGTAGACTGCTCTAAGTATGCGCAACAGTACTTGACTGAGTTATATTGCTACCTACTAGGTGCCGTATGCATGGTCACGCACCATTACCCCAAGGCTGAGGGAAAAAAGGAAGATTTAAGTATGTGGATGGAAGTGGATGAGATATAATATATGATGATAGAATATGAAATAGAGTAGAGATATATATGATAGAATAGATTATGGTATGGTTTAGCATCTATTGGAAAGAGCTTCATTTTCTCAACATCTGCCTATGATCGTGTTTTCTAAAATCTTACAATTAGAGGGCGAGGACAGGAGCAGGGTGAGGGGGGCTAAAAGTGAGGTAGAGTACTAGAGACCTGAAGTAGAATGATATATAATAGAATAATGATAATATACTCTAGAAATAATATAATGTATAACCTCTAAAGATAGATTTAGAATATGAGAATATATATAATATAAGAGATAGTCTTCTGAGATAGTAAATAAGAAAGAGAGATATAGAGAATATAAATAGAAAGATATAAATAAATGGTATGGTCTGCACAAAATTGCTGTAAATCGTTATAGGGCGTGTGCAAATTGGGTGAAGTGGGGGCAGCCAGCTGTAAATGTAACATCAAGGACGGCTGCTACGAATAGAAGAAACAGCGGGGTCATATCCACCAGGCGGATCGATCAGAACGATAAAGGGCCAGCGGAGAAAAGGTCAGAAGAATCCAGCTGATATAAAAGCATCATTTGCTTATTGAGACGTTTAGCCAATTAAGTGAAACGAAAAATCACAGGAAAACTCTGGTAGGGAAAATAAAAAATAATAAAGTGATAATGAAGAAGGTACACTTTCATGGATCACAATCGATGTATGGATGTAGTCATGTCGGCTACATACTAAACCTGGAAAAACGTCGGCAGCAATACATATAAGTGCATAAGTGTAGTAAGTCCCCAAATGGTAGGGGTGGCAAGGTACGCTCCACCGGCCTACGCCCAAGTAATAAATATTATATGTACAAATAGCACGATGAAACCAAAATGAATACTGGCCCTGTCCGACAAGTACTATCAGTATGAACTAAAAGAAGAACAGTATAAGAATAAGACCTCCACTAATGATAAGAAGAAAATGATGAAATCCACGTAAAGCCAGAAGACAGAAGTAAAGAATAGATAAAGAGAAGATATGAAGAATAAAAAGAATAATGAAGTAAATAATAGAAGAGTATGATTATATTAATAAGATATAATAAGAAGATATCATAAGAAGAAAAAATAAGAATAACAAATATAAGTAAATAAAAAGAAGCATAGTAAAAAGAAGAATAAGGCATAAAGGTTGCGAACTCGACGCCGACAGCCGACTTGTGCACAGAATTGCGACTCCACTGTCCGATGCGGATTCTACAC
>JABUQX010138208.1:0-7500 GCA_015478945.1 Trachelipus rathkii | reverse complement strand
TTATGGCCCTCTATACATTAAAAAATATTTACATTGAATATTTATCATATTTATAATATATTATCTGAAGCAATCCAAGATCTCCCTTGTCTGATGTCAAATATTTTGTTTTTGTATGTATGTGTGTGTGCATGCTCATTATTTATGTGTGTATCCATTATTTTTGTCTGTGTGCACGCATTCAATATTATTTATGCATGTGTATTGGTATTCATTATTCAAATATTATATGGAAAAATATTAATGTTGAACATGCTTGCAACGTTATTAACATATAAAAGATATACTATACGTAGTTATATGAAACATCAAAATATTATTTGTGTATGTTGGAGTGTGTATATGAATATTTAAATCAATAGGTTTAAATATAGGGGAATATTTGTATACTTTAATTGCTTATTTACTTTTTTTATAACTTTTTTTTTTTAAGTTTTCAAAATTTTAGAAATGTATTATCGAAATTTTTTCGAAAATTATCATCTGTTAATAAGAAATTTTCCAAATTAGTATTATTTTTACTTTTACCTTTATTATCCTAATAACATTTTTTTATCTTAATCACATTTAACAGCATTTTAAAAATTAACTACTTAAAAAAAAAAAAATAAAAAAAATGAAAATGTTATCTGACTTTTTCCTTCCCTCTTTCTTTTTATTATCTAAAAGTTTCGTCACTGCAGTAAAAATAGCTCCTACACATTATCGGGATCCACCATCTATTATTATCTATAGAACTTTTTTTGCAGTTTGCTGTCCTTGCGTTAAACATGGTTTAATTGGACCATGGAATGGAGTCAAAATAATCATGATGTGAAAAGAATATCTAAATTGAAATAAAGCATCAAGCGAGAGAAGAGAGAGAGAAGCAGAGGAGAGGAGAGAGAGAGAGAGATGAGAGGAGAGAGGAGAGAAGAGAGAGAGAGAGAGAGAGAGAAGAGAGAGAGAATGTTATAATAGCATAAAAATAAAATCTTTTTCATCTTTTCTCATCTTTTATTGTTTATAGATATTTTATATATTCCTGTTTCAAATCAAATATTCATGTGAAATAACAATGTATATAAATGCAAAAAAAGAACGGTTTATTATTTCCTGTTTTTTATTTCATGGTGTGAAAAAAAACAAAACAAAAAAAAACGAGTTTTAGATTTCTTTTTTTTTTTTAACAACTTTAATTTTTTTATAACAACTTATTATTATTTTCCTTATTTTTATTATAACTTATTTTCACTTTCATAATAGATTTAAAATGATTGTGTCAGAGGTTTCTCTTGGTGTATGATTCATCATATAATATTTTGACAAAAGTCTGAAATAAGCATAATGTGTTTTTGGTATACGGGTTCTTTCTAATGGGGCTTCTTTCATCAAATTAAGATCAGAAAAATACACAAAACAAAGTATGTTTTTTAGGTGATTGTTTTAATAAATAAATAAAAAAAGATTAAAAAAGGGTGTATATATATATATATATATTATATATATATATATATATATAATATATATCATATATATATATATATATTTATATATAAATAAATAAAAAAAACATATATATATATATATATTATAATATATATTATATATATCATTATATATGACCTTTTCTGTTTTACGACTCCGTCAGCTTTTGAATTTGTTTTGTTGTTTTTTTTGATATATTTCTAATAACTTTCTAACATATTTTTATTACGTCATTTTTTCAAAAATATATATATTTTACGTTTACGACTCCGTCAGGTTTATTATTTTTTTTATTTAAACTATAGGGCATACCCAAGGGTAAACCGCAAAAATGCAGAGTCGGGGTCTCTCGGCTTTCCGGGGAACGACAGGGTGTAGGACTATTTCCCCCCTCCAGGGGAGTGGTTCTCCGGAACCCCCCTCTTTTGGTATTTCGGCGGTGTCGCGGGTTGGGTTCCTCCCGTCCCCCTGCTGTCCCCCGTCGCTCCGAGCCCCCTATTTATTTAATTTTTTTTTTTGTACATTTTTTTAATAGCTTTATACGCTTGATTCCAAATATGGTAATTTTTTCTGTAAGTTTCTATTCTTTCGAGATTATTCATTTATGATTTTTATTTTTTTACATTTTTTGTAATTAAGCTTTATACGCTGATTTCAAATATGTAATAGTTTTTCTGATAAGTGTCGTACGTTACTGAGCATATTTCATTTTTGAACACAATATTTTAACATTAAATGTGACTTTTTAAAAATTCATTTAAGAATATCTCGAACTTTTAATGAATCATCGTGTTCCGTTACCACCTGAAATTCATTGTTGGTATCAGATAGTAGATAGCCATAAGTATATTAAAAAAAAAAAAAAAATCAAACTTACCAATTGTGTAAAACAGAAAAGGTCTTATATATATATATATATATATATATCATGTATATATATATAGATATATTTATATATATATACTATATTATATATATATATATATATATTATATATAATTATATATATATATATATATATATATATATATTATATAATATATATAGTATATATATGACCTTTTGCTGTTTTACACAATGGCAGGGTTTGATTTTTTTTTTTTTTTTAATATATTGCTACTATATGATACCACATATGAATTCAGTGGGAACTTACATTGATTTAAATAATTATAGGACCAGTTTGCGTTTACGGATCCGCTAACTTTTCAAATTTTTGTTTTGTTTTTTTATTTTTAAAGAATACCCAAGGGTAAACCGCAAAGATGGCGAGGATCGGGGTCTCTCGGCCTTCCCGGGGAACGACAGGGTAGGACTTTTTATTTCCGCCCCTACGGGGAGGTCTCCGGAACCCCCGCTTTTGGTATTTGGGTTGTCGCTGGGAGTTCTCCGCCCGCTCCCCTTACGGGTATGAGGAAAACGCTTCACCCCTCTGTCCCCCTCGGCTTCGAGCACCCCTAATTTGTTTTTATTTTTAATTTTTTATTAATTTTTTTTTTCTACATATTCTGTAATAAGTCTTATGTACGCTGTTTCCAAATATGATAAATTGGTTTTTCTGTAAGGTCGTACTTTTTGGAGATATTTTAATTATTAAAAAATATATAATATTTTTTTTTTTTTACATTTTTTTAATAAGCTTTATACGCTGATTCCAATATGTTATTGGTTTTTCTGTTAAGTGTCGTACTTTTCGAGATATTTTCATTTTTAAAACAATATTTAACAAAAATGTGATTTTTCTTAAAATTATTTAAAAATACTTCGAACTTTTTGAATCATGTCACGTTCACCACTTGAAATTCAGTTGTTGGTTTCATATAGTACAATATATTAAAAAAAAACAAAAAAAAATTCAAAACTGTCACCATTGGCTAAAACAGAAAATGGCCTATATATATATATATTATATAGCATATAATATATAAATTTATATATATATTATCATTATATATATATTATATATATTGATATATATTATATATATATATTATAATTATAGTATATATATTAATATTATATATATATATATATATATATAAATTAGTTCATTATTTTCTGTAATGTAACTAGAGAACGACAACTCCTACACTAAAACAAATTATATATTTGGAATCAGCGGAAGATTTTAGACAGGGAAAGATAATTTTTTTTATGGTCAATTAATCAGGATAAAAAAAAAAAATTATGAAAAATTAATACAAAATAAATAAATAATGTAAAATATAAACACTTCATTAATATATAGTAAAAAGTCCAATGGAGTGACGAAGTTGCACTTCTCCGTTAAAATATTTTCCAATTGTAAATTATCATATAAATTAAGTTTGATGTGCTAAATGAATTTTGATTTGATTTTTTTTGGGAGTTGCTGAGCACTATAATCGTTCAAATATTACATTCACCTTTGCTCTTGGAAAGAGATTTCTTTGTTATTAGTATATAAAATATTGAATAACAGACTTCAAACTATAGGATCATAGTAAATTAACTTTCAACAAATTTTTAAAAGATGTTTTATCTCTTTATTGATCACAAAATAAAATAAATTTTACTAAAACTTTTTATATAAAGGATATTTAAACTGTATATTATTAATATTAATTTTATTCACCAAGCAAAAGAGCGAAAAAATGGAATCAAATAAATTGCAAATTTAATAATAATAGGCTATAGTATATAGAAGAATAGAATAGATGAATAAAAAAATATTTGTTCCATATAGTTACCCAACAGGTCGGCGCTGTTTCATAAATTTAAAACTTATTCAATGGTATCATCTATCTTGTATTATATAAACTCTGACGTTAATTTTGAAATTTTGGCAAAAGACAACAAAACGCTATGTCGCAATTATTACATATTTGGCATATCGAAACTAATTTAAATAAATAATACGTTTTTAAATTATATTTAAACATTGAAGAGAAACTTAGTCTTGTGACATAAATTTTTATATTATAATGTATTGCTAAATTTATTATTTAATTTTCTCATACTATTATACTATTACTTTTAAAATATACTATTATTTTATTTTAGTAAATTTGTGGTACTGAAAATAATTGGCAGATGTATCAATCAAAATTACTTGATTTATAAAATTTATTTGAGATCTTCTATATATAATATATATATAATATATACTATATATAATATAGTAAATTATATATATTATATATTATATATATAAACCTTAATATACTATACCTTATATATATATATATCATATAATATATATATATATA
The DNA here is from genome assembly GCA_015478945.1 of Trachelipus rathkii. Taxonomy (NCBI): domain Eukaryota; kingdom Metazoa; phylum Arthropoda; class Malacostraca; order Isopoda; family Trachelipodidae; genus Trachelipus; species Trachelipus rathkii. The sequence continues at coordinate 2,785 of JABUQX010138208.1, read as the reverse complement.
TATACATATTATATATATATATAAATATATTTATATATATATATATATATATATACTTTATATTATATATATATAATATAATTATATATATTTATATATATATATATATATAATACTATATATATATATCTTATTATATATATATATACTATATATATATTAATTATATATTAAATAGTTATAATCACATCTGACACCCGTGTATTGTTTACAATAATATAATTGTTAGACCCTTGGTCGTAATGGCTATTTGTAGTTCATTAAAATATATAGATGTGTTTCTTATGGTATCCTTTTGTACATTAATGCGGTCATCAGCGCAGAGAGATTGATTTTATTTTAAAAAACACTTAGAGCGAACATTAAAACGGAGAATGGTCTTCATAAAGTTATTTAATTTATAAAACACTTAGAGAACTTAAGATCGGAGAATGGCTTAATTAAAAAGTTAAAACATAGGACACTAATGTGTGTGTGTGTGTGTGTGTGTGTGTGTGTGTGTGTGTGTGTGTGTGTGTGTGTGTGTGTGTGAGCAGGATGTAATATTTGTAAACAATAGTATAGTAATGAAAGATTCTCCACTGGATTTCTAGACTGTTAAGTTGAATTATGCTAACTCATTTACGTACAATACTCTGACTATCTTAAATTTGTATTTAACTATATCTAAGCTTCAAATTAAATAAAAATTTTTAAATAATTTCTTTGAAATCACTATACTTATATAGTTTAAGTCTTAGTAGAGGATTGCCGGATCTAACGAACCAATCCTTGTAAAACATATTGAGGAATGGCAGATCTAATGGCAGATCTTACCCATCCTCGAAAGCCATCTATCAAGAATAACCATCCATCTAGAAATACAACAATGCTCGTACTGTATTCTTTCTCTAGTTCTAAACTTTTTTGTGCTTCTAGTTTACATCCCGTCTAGCAAATTCTTTGGTTTCTGATTATCAACTTCAAGCTTCTTCTCCTGATGGATTTATGAACACATTTGCTTGTGCTAGAAAAAAGAAGCCTATTAATAGTCTAATTATCGTCTAATACTGTAACTCAGTCCTTTCTATAATATTTGAATCTCTCTATCAGGAAGATTTGGAAAAAATTAATTAATTTTATCTCTTCTCTGATATAGAAGGAGATGCTTCCAAAGATACAATTGCCTCAAAATCTTTAATTTTATTCTCACAGATTCTTGGTCCCCTCTTTACCGCAATTTTGGTGCATCTTTTTTTGTGGCGTTTGTCATATCAAAAATTTTCGATTTACTCTGGCACAAATTATACACTAACTTTTTCATCTGAGTTCCTTTCTAGTACTTCTACAGCAGCCGTTGCATACAACAACCACTCATCCATTAAGTTTGTTAATGATTCTCTCTCTCTCTCTCTCTCTCTCTCTCTCTCTCTCTCTCTCTCTCTCCTCTCTCTCTCTTCTCTCTCTCTCTCTTCTCTCTCTCTCTCTCTCTCCTCTCTCTCTCTCTCTTCTACTCTCTCTCTCTCTCTCTCTCTCTCTCTCTCTCTCTCTCTCTCTCCTCTCTCTCTCTCTCTCTCTCTCTCTCTCTCTCTCTCTCTCTCTCTCTCTCTCTCTCTCTCTCTCTCTCTCTACAAATATCTCACTGATTCTCTCTCTGAACAATCTTCTAAGGGGTTAAAAGTTTTGAAGCATTTCCAGAACTTAAAATTACACCACCAACTCTCTTTGTATAAGATATCGTTATTCCCATTAAGGATTGCCTACCTTTATGATCGTTGGATTCACCAACAAAATTATTTCTATCAGCTGAATCTATTTATACCTATCCTCCATATACAAAAGGTATTACAATTGAACACTTGCTTCATCTAAGTAATATGAGCATATACATTTTTCTTTCCTACAGGTCTATCTCTATTATCTTCCAACTTCCTTGCCCAAGACTTGCAGTTAATCTCATTCTCTCATTCTTACTAGTGCTCTCAAGTAAATCACGAAGCACACTTCTTCCTTCCTCTATTTCCTCAATATCCTTTGATTAAAAAAAAGAAAACCAACGCCGCTTATTTGGGGATGATAGGCCCAACGAAATGGTTTATCTTTTTATAGATTAGTAAATAGTGTTGTGTGCTTAAGGTAATGGTTGACAGAAATTTGTATATATATATATAATAGTTATATATCATATATATATTATATATATATTATATATATATATATATATATAAGGTTATATATATATATTATAATATATTATATAGATAATATATATATTAAATATATTTAGCCAATAATAAAAAACAATCAAAAGGTTTTGTTAACTTGCGTTTAATGGTTTTAACTGTTGGTTGTTTGATTTTAAATTTATGAGATTAAATTTAATCTATTTAGTAAATTGTTATGAAATATGTTTTAGTGATTAAATTTATACTTATAATATAATGAATAATAATAATATAATAATAATAATAATAAAATCAATAATTAATAATAATAATAATAATAATAATAATAATAATATAATAATAATAATAATATAATTTAAAATAATAATAATAATAATAATAATAATAATAATAATAATAATAATAATAATAAATAATATTAATAATCAAAATTAAAGTTGCTAATACAATTGTAAAAGTGATATAATATAAATAAAAAATAACCTTAACAATTATATCAACCTTAATTAATATTATATTAATATTAATATTAATATTATAATTAATATATAAATAATAATTAATAATAATAAATAAATATAATAAATAATAATAATTAAAATATAATAAATAATAATAAT
>JABUQX010138207.1:0-26040 GCA_015478945.1 Trachelipus rathkii | reverse complement strand
TATGGAGTTGAGATGAGTGAGATATATATATGATATATATGGTATATATATATGTTATATATATAAATTAACATGCTGGTTATATTAAATGAATTTTCGGTTTAGGGCTAAACAGTTTTCTATTTCAGGTACTTTTTTTATATAATTCTTATATTTTAGTAATATTTTATTTATATTTTATGCTTTTATTAAATATTTTTGTTATAAATATTTTTATTATGTAAGATGCATGATAACCATTTATAAACATAGTGGCTTGCTAAAATACTCTATACCTAGTACCCACACATATCCGCTAATTGCAGTAACGGATTTTTCATTAGTCCTATTTTTACTCAAAAGTTAAATGTATTTAAATAAGGATATTCTTTTCCATTTTCTTTCAATTTTGCATAATCTTATATATTTATTATGTAATAATTTCATTTATTTGATCAACTTTCGCAAAAAAATAAGAGAATATTATCGTAACATTATGAAATTTGCAAAAACAGATCGTTTCTATAATGGAGGTCGCTCTGAGCATATATACATAAATATATATATATATACATATATATATATTTATATATATATATATATATATATATATATATATATATATATATATATATATATATATATATATATATATATGATTAACTAGTTTAAAACTAATAAATATTCAATTATATCTCAATTCATTACAGGGAAAAGGGGTTCGGTAAAATTTTACGGAAACTGTATAAAAAAACCCCAAACCGCCTGCCACTCTCAGCGTCCTGTGCTCACCTTCGAAGGAGCATACGGCATGAGCATATATATATATATATATATATATATAATATATATATATATATATATATATATATATATATATATATATATATATATATATATATATATATATATATATATATATATATATATATATTATTTGTAAGTTGGGTACATGTGTCAGGAAGTTGAGCCGATGGGACCACAGGGGACGTTTTTCCATACCCCGTAGGAAGTGACACCTGTCACCACAAGAGCGGGGTTCCGGAGATCCTCCCCGAGGGTGGGAATTAGTCCTACCCTGTCGTTCCCCTGGAAGGCCGAGAGACCCCTGACCTCCTGTCATCGGGAAAGTGGTATACCCTTTGGGTGCACTGTGCCACCACAGTCCCACTGCTCACCAACCCAGTCAACCTCCCAACCACTGCCCTTGACCTTATTCCTGTCCAGTACCCACCTTTCAGGATTCCAAAAAATGTATTCCTTTTCGCTGTAGCTATTGTTGTTTTGATATATATATATATATATATATATATACATATATATACATATATATATATATATATATATATATATATATATATATATACATATATATATATATATATATATATATATATATATATATATATATATATATATATATATTTCATATTTTCCGCACTAAAATCAACTACATTCCAGCAATGTATCTTTCCCTGTAGTTGCCAGTGAAGTTTTTGGAGATATGGATTGAGATATTTGTGGTTTTAAACTGATTTCATATATATATATATATAGTTATATATATATATATATATATATATATATATATATATATGAAAGTTAGCATATATATATATATATATATATATATATATATATATATATGTTATATATATATATATATATATATGTAGCCTCCCGAAGGCATCATGCATCAATTTTAATAATAATATTAATAATAATAATAATAATAATAATAATAATAATAATAATAATAATAATAATAATAATAATAATAATAATAATAATAATAATAATAATATTATTATTATTAACTGTCATAATTTAAATTATAATATTGTAAATTTTTTTTTGTCAACAAGTTTACGTGTGCGTACATAGGCCTACTCCAGGGTTCACACTAAAATTTTGAATTTGATTTCCCTGACTTTCCCTGACCAAATCTGCAAATTTTTACTGACCAGCGTGTTCGTTATTTTTGGTGTAAAAAATATCTATTAATTAAGCCTATTTACACAGTTCATACATTAAATTATTGAAAATTTCATTTTAGAAATTGTTCATCATCATGGATGAATTTAAAAAAAAAATTTTTTTTTAGTAATCAGCTTATACCTTACCCATAGCCGTCCAAAGCACTCCTTTTTTATTTTTTCCAAAAGAAAACAGTTTTATTTATACATAAAGAAAATAAATTAAGAGCTTACATTAATAGCCTAGGTGAATAGCGTCCACTGTAATCACAAAAGTTCTAAATGGGGAGATTTAGATTAACTTTTTCTTCTCAAGCATTTGAATTTTTGATTTTATAGCGTCTTCTTCTGTTAAAGCCTTCAGTTTTAACATCTCTTTCTCTGCTCTTCAAGTTTATTGATCTGTATGGATAATGTTTTTTTTTTTCAACCTTTTTTTTGATTCTCTTCTTTTCTTTCTGTTTTGACTCTTTTGAGATGTTCTTCATATCTCCTATGGGCAGCTCTCACATTTGTCACATTTTTTGAGAGATAGGAACTTTATGAATACTTTCATGATCTTATAGCATTGTGCACCTGCTTTGAGAAATCAGACTATGTTCTTTTCCAGATTCTCCACTAAAAATGCCTAACGTAGTAGAAAACCTTCCACTGTAGAAAGTCGCATTTCCGCCAAGCTATCAAACCTTAATTTAATACCGCCAGCCAATTCCAAAAAATAATATCGATTCAGGTGCTATAGAAGAAAAAAAACTCATCAAGTCTCTTAGAAGGACAATCATTTTAAAAAATATTTAAATTTTAAATTCCAAGGTGAATGAGCCTGCAAAGTAGAGTATAGTGCTTTTTCTTTATCAGCAACAGAATCTGTTTATTGGTGTACACAAATAAATCAAATAAATAAATCAAATAAATAAATTAAATCTTGTTTCCTGCCCTGGCTGATGAAACTATACTAGGATCCAATGATGAGAGCCATTGGACAGGTTTGTACTTCAGAGGACATCTTTCTAATATCTTTTTCTGTCATTTTGATTTGCACAGTCTGGCATTCAAATTTGTCATAAATCTAATGCAAAAAGCGAATTGTCTGTTAGCAGGTGGTATTTTACTGACTTTAAAAAATCTTTTCCATAATATATGAGATATTGTAAATTCAGAATAGAATGAACTAGCACCCAGCTTTGATCCAACCAAATCGCCGCCTCCTAACCTCAAAAGTATAATTCCCTCAAAAAAAAGAAAAAAAAGATATAAACAGATTAAGCTCATAAGTCATACAGTCTAAAACACATCCATATACCAACACCTCAATCGGAAAGATGAACTTGGAACAACTTCTATGAACAGAATAGGAAGAATAGTAGGTAATAGTGAACTCCAAAAATAGAAAGAAACAGGATAGAAGTAGATTTATGTGGAATGTCATTCCTCGCCCATCCTTTTCTTTCACTTATCAAATACATCTCTCATTCCCAAGAATTATATGGCAAGGAAAAAAAATATATAAATATGTAACTTGGTCCATGGACCATTCTTCATATGTTTTGAAATTTAAAATTTCCCTGACTTTTATGGAATTTCCCTGACTTTCAGCATATTTTAAAACGTTTCCCTGACCAATTATTTTCCCTGACTTTCCCTGACTTTCCAGAAAGTATGAACCATGTACTCGTAATATAAAGTGCCTATTTTGTTAAAAGTGTAAATATTATTATTATTATTATTAGAAATTATTAAAATTTATTGTTCATAATTCTTTTTTTTTTCAACGTTTATTTAGCATATAACGATGAAAATAATAAAGTTCATAATTTTGGAAAAAATTCACGTCTCATTTTCCATTGGGGAGTCGGGTTTATTGTTTTCTAAAATCGACTCCTGGGAGTCGGGAGTCGGATGTTTTTTAAAATCCGACCTGGGAAAGTCAGAGCTGGGAGTCGGACCATTTTTCTCGACCTCATCCCTGAGCATATATATATATATATATATATATATATATATTACATACATATATATATATATATATATATATATATATATATATATATATATATATATATATATATATATATATATATATATATATATATATATATATATATATATATATATATATATATATATATATATAATTTTATTTTGAAGGTTATATATAATTATTTTTTTACACTTCTTTATAGTTAAAGAAATGTTCATTAGAAATTCCGGTTCCGGCAGGATTTTTTTTGGGATTCCGGCTAATTCTGGTTCCTGCCGGAACTGAAAATTTCAGTTAGTGCACGTGTAAATGTAAACACCCCAAAAAGGAACAGGCTCTCGCCAGATACTAGTGAAAGCTTAATGTTTTTGCATCACAATTTGAGAATTTTTGAATTTGAGTATTGAATGATATCTATCTTTATCTTAAAGGAGTATATTATTATGTCATGTTTGAATAATAGGGTTTTTTTATTTTGTCTTTTCAGTTGATTAATTGAGGTCTCTTCTTTCATTATTTTTATTCTTTCTAATGTAGCTTAGTTAAGGAATCTTCTTGTAAATTGTAATCATGTTAAATCATAAAAGCTAGTAGCTAAACTTTATTAATACTTACTGGAAAATGGAAATGGAATATTTTTTGAATAAACATAAACATAAAAAGTTATTAATATTATATTTGCCTTTATTATTCCTTAAAGATACTATTTTAATTTACAAAATAAATATACTTGGGCACACCCAAATATGAGATAAATGACTAAGTATTAGCTGTACAGAGAATGTAATCCCGAGTTGCCTAGCAGTACACAAAGTTCTATCTATAAAGAAAGTTTAGTTGAATTTGTTCTTTAAACTAATTAAAGTATCGGTATCGGCATCTAAAAAAATAGAGTATCACATCTCTAATATATATATATAGTGAGAAGGAAGAGAGAGAGAGAGAGAGAGGAGAGAGAGAGCATATATACATATATATATATATATATATATATATATATATATATATATATATATATATACACAAATCTGCGATATTGAAATAATGAGCGAAAATCAATAATTAATGTACCGTTATTTTAATAATTTATTTTTATGCAAACCCCAACCTAACCAAACTAACCTAAATTAACTTAACTAACAAAACTGAGTCAACCACTTATAAATGTCCATATATATATATATATTCGGCACTATCACCGCAATTCACTCCTACAGTAAAACACCACCAGAAGTAACATACTTTTTCTGGGGAGGAGAACTCTATCCTCGGCCATTTATTTTTAATGTCCGATTATATCGAATAAAAGAATAATTTTATAATTATTCTTTTGTTTTTAAAAAAAAAAAATTTTACACTCCTGCTCCAAATCTTATCTCCACTGACCTTTATCACCAGAATTTTTAAACCCATAAAAGGGTAACACTCAACTTCTCCCAATCTCCCACGAGAAGCCCGAAACTTTTCCACCGGTTCATTTTTGGGTACACATTTATCTGGTGATGTTCTATAACCGAGAGGCTTTTCTCCTTCCTATTTCTTGGTAAGAATTTCGTGTTTTTTTTTATGAATTATTAACCCATTTTCGCTATGATTATATTAGAAATATTATTATTATTAATTTTTTCATTATTATTATTTAAAGCACACTGAACGCATAAAGCAACTACTAAAACATGCAAGAAGAAACATCTATAAATGCACCACCAAGTGGTTCGCAAAAGAGTTTTATGGTATTGCGCTTAGTTATCTTTAAGAAATCTCATGTGATTTATTTATACAAATAACTATCATTATTATATAAATTATCATTTTTATTATGGCTAGAAAATTTAAATCAAAATTTTGATTTTTTTAAGATGTAAGAAAACGAGATAAAATTGTGAGAAAATGCATGGTAAAAATTATTATCGCAATTTTATTTTAAGCCTAATCAGTCTTCGTTCTCTGTTCAAAATAGCGCATCCAATAAGCTCGTTTTATTATGGTATTCTTTTATAAGTTAAATAGTCATGAAATAATTTTAAAAACGTAACTTTAGCCTTTACTTACACTAGGACCAGCCCTAAACCACGAGGACCTAATTTTATTGGCCCTACCTTAATTATCATACGTTTTCATCGGAAATAGCCTACTTCCTCATTTCTATTAGTAGTATATTTTTTTAATAAGATTTTTTTGTTATTGATAGCGCTGTGTAATTTTTAACTAACTTTGGCCCTTATTGTAGATTTGAGACTGGGCCACTGATCAGGACCACATGTTAATATTTTAATTTAATGTAGGCCTGCATAGAAACGCAAGGTCTGGCGCGTGTAAAAGGTTATTATCGCCATTCTTATATTTTTTTAAAGCATGTTCAGTCTTCAATTTTAGTTCAAAATTGCGCCTCCGATAAGCACGTTTTGTTTCAACCGGATCTATGCATTGTAAATAACTTCAACCAAATTTTGCTGTGATTTTTATCATTTTACCAATACTATTATTATTTTTTTATAAGTTTATTTAAAATGCTACCGAGGTAAAAGAAACTAAATTATTCCTATTCAATTTTTTTTACATGAATAAATTTAAGAGCCAATTAAAACTCATACAATTTAAACCTCGAGTTGTTACTACCATGCTCAAATTTTTTTTTATCAACCTAATATAGAGTAGAGCTAAGAAAAAAAAATATATTGGGAAAACTAATTGCCTAAACCAGTGGTTCTCAAACTTTTTCGGTTCGCGGCTCCCTTGACTAATTCAAGTTCGCCGAAGTCACCCCATGTTAGATTCTAAAAAGAACGTTTTACAATTTATAAAATAGGGTCTATTATTTATTAATCATTAAATTGCAATAATATTGCATGATTACAGCATGCCAAAAGCATTCCCAGGATTTGCCTCTGAATATATATATATATATATATATATATATATATATACATATATATATATATTACAATATATATATATATATATATATATATATATATATATATATATATATATATATATATATATATATATATATATATATATATATTATTTTATCTATATATAGATTTGATCTGAATATATATATATTTGAGAGAAAGGAGTTCAAAATTTGTTCAGAAAGACAGCTTTTGTGGCTTAGTGGCAAGTTTGAATTATGCTGTAAAGCCAATAATTGTTCAATTTTCTTAAAAACAACCCAACTTCTGAACTTCAAAAATTTTTTTTGAACTTCGAAAATTTTTCCATAAAATATTTAGATTCTTTCATATTTTCTATACATATATATTTATACAGGCAGACAGTATATATAGATATATAGGTATATATATATATATATATAAGTTATATATATATATATACATATATATATATATATATATATATATATATTTTAGGATGCAAATAAATCTAAAATGATGTCTTAACAAAGTTGGAAAAATTCCAAAATCTATAAAAATTTTTAAATGAAAACTGAAATACAATTATGAAAATGTTCAAATCTTTCATGAAAATCTTCAAATCTTTCGCGTCACCCAAAGGTGACGCATCACACAGTTTGAGAACAACTGGCCTAAACTTAAATCCGTCTGATATGGATTGCATTTGTCATTTCGTATCCTTAAGAACATTATTATTTTTATTGTAACTTTTATATTGTTAAAATTATCTGATCCGATTGATTGATCCGCCACCTTATTATAATTTTATTACTTTTTTATAATTCTAATTATTAGTATATCATTATTAAGGTAGTATTTTTTCTGTTTCACCACACACCAGCAGCAGTTTTATTAAGCTAAAATATATTTGTACTGTATTGGATATTATCCATTTGTATAAGATATTCTTCGGACTAGCCAAAACATTGGGTATTGATTACTTAGTAGTAGTTTTATCAAGTTTATTTTTGTAAATCGGGGTTAAATGGGTTTAAATTTTAACTTTATTATAAGGTTTTCAGCAGTTGTGTAAAAGTACAGATTTTAAACAAATGGGTTGTCGGGTAGTTTTCATTTCAGGCAAATTTATTCCGAGTAATTTCAGTAGTAAAAATTTATATTAATAAATTTAATTTTTTTTTCTTACTTTAACTTTTACTTAATTTTGCTTAGTATACTATATGTTTTGAGGAGAATTTAACAAAATTAATATAGTTGCAGTTTGAGTCGATTAAATCTTTTGGGATTCGTTTTTAAATTTTATTTCATTGATCATTTACCGTGTTTGTTTAAAATAATTTCAAGGGGTATGCTCAAAATAAACACCACTGTTGTAAATTTTAATTTTTTATATATATATTTGTATTTCTTTCATTTTTTTAAACTATAATACGAGTTCTTTTGCTTAAATTCGTTTTGGGTAAAACTTATAGATTTGTTAAATTTATTCAGCAAATTTATTTTTTTCCCTCAATTCTTGGAAGTTTAAAAAAAAAAATTTATTTGTTTAAATTTATTGTAATCATCTGTGCTCAGAATAGATTTCAAAAGGTATGTGCCACACTATATCATTTGGCAATTCACTTGTAATTTCCTTTTATGTTAAGGGGATTTTTCCTATTAAAATTTAACTTTTCATTATACTGTACTGTATACTTTTAGGAAAAATATTCCTAGAAAATTTTTATCTATTGTTAACTTTTCATATAAACTTCATAGGCTTAGGATATTCTTAAGGAGCTGAATCAAATATGTAATACAAATGCAATTTTTTTTGTATTTATTAATTTTTATTTTGATTTATCTTATTTTATCTACTTCACTTTGAAGTTTGAAAATTTATTTGTAACTCCTTTTTCTGTAAAAGGGATTTTTTATTAAACTTTAACTCTTACATAAAACATTTTCTTTTAATGAAAAGTTTATTAATATTTGTATTATTTTTGTTAGGCACGGGTTAATAGACTCGAAAACCTGGAATTGATGATATTAAATAAACGCAGTCAGATACAGAAATTTCATTATCCCCACAAAAAAAGGAAACGGGAAATATATATATATATATATATATATATATATATATATATATATATATATATATATATATATATATATAGTTAGTTATTTTACCACGACAATTGATATATATATATATAAAAAGATATATATATATATATATATATATATATATATATATATATATATATATATATATATATATATATAAACTTACTTTTTTTACCCAGACGTCGTTTTTTCGTTGGAGGAGATGTCACTGAGTTTTCTAATTCAGGATTTCTTCTTTTTAAACAGGCCCCATTACCATTATTTTTTTCGGATGGTCGACGAGGACGAATTTTTTGAGTGTGTGAAACACCAGGTTGATGCTTAACACCATTCGTGACGATGGGTGCATGTACATTTACTCCCCCTGAGATTGTTGTTCCACTAGAAGAAACGGGTACACCTGTAGGCTGTGGTAGATGAGGTGCCCAGGGTACTAGTGGGCTCCCTAGTGGGGAAAACGGAGGACCCTCTTTGCCCGGATGATCTGGCTTTGGTGGAGAGGCAGCGTTGCCGTTTTGAGTACTGGGAAAAGGTGCAGACTTTGTTGATGTTTTCACCTTATGCTTATCCATTGGTGCCGATTGGACTGGCATATTTAAGGCATCCTTAAACTGATTTAGAGACTCAGTTATTGATTCAAACATATTTTTGTATTCTCCCATTATTTTTTGGCCTTTTTCGACATATTCGGCAGTTATGACTTGAAATTTATTTTCAAGTCTTTCTTGATCTTTCTGGGCTTTCTCCAATATAGTTTCCACTTCTCTCAGATACAGTTGATGTGCAACATCAACATCAATGGTATTGCAATCATTGAAGATTTTAGCCTTTCTCATTTTTACAATTTTTCTCCTTACTTCCTCTATTTTCTTATCATTTTTAGATGTTCTTTCTTCTTGTTGAATGTGTGACCACAAAGACATACTCTTTTCGCAATGGGCACTTTGTAATTGAAAACTACGGTTTAAAGTAAAACTTTATATATATATATATATATATCACTTATATATATTATATATAATATATTATATTTTTATATATTATATTATATATCATATATATATATATATATATAACTATTATATATATATATAATATCTTTTATCAATATGCATCTATTATATTATATATATATATAATATATATATATATATATATATATATATATATATATATAATACTATATATATATATATATATATATATATATATATTATATATATATATATATATATATATATATATATATATATATACCCACTGCTCCCTAATCGGCGTTTAATTAAAACTAGTTTCTGAATGACATAACAAAATTGTGTGAAAACATCTGAGAATTACACAATAGCATTTTAATTTTTTGTAAAACTTTTCCCAAAATGTTTATGAAGGAAAAATTTTTTTATTAACTAAACCATTATTGAGAACACATGATTTTCAAATAATTAAATTAGATCATTCTCCTTCATCATTTCTTTATCTTCCCCACAGATTGGGGGGTTGGGGTTCCACGCAACTGCACACCGGGAAAGAGAAGTGAGTACCAGAACATCATGACTTTAAGTCGAAAAGAGGAAATCCACTCATACCATATAGTGCGAGCCCTTTGCAGCCAAAATCTACCCTAGGGCTTCGCAACACCGCGACAGACCCCCCGCTGGTTTCTCGTCTGGGTTCATCCCCTGGGCCAGCCCACAACCATACCCCACTTACAAAACCATGCCATTTACTCATTATGCAACAATCTTCTTGCTTCTGTAGAATTCGCATTCCTTTCCTTTAAGCACTCCATTACTGACTCGGTCCACTTTTCCTACTCCAACCTTCAACTGTAAAACACACTCGCATCTATACACCCTCATAACCAACCGAACTATCATCTATCCTTTCCATATGATCAAACCACTTTAAAGCGTACTCACTCACTCACTCTCATTCATGCTTTTCTTCCACCACACCGCTTCCCTAAACAAACTCATTTCTTATTTTAACAATTCAAAATATAGCACGTCACGCGCCTCTAAAATACATCGAACAAATTCTGCACCTTAAATCTAAACCACTTATTCCATACGACAGTTTCGCTACTACACATTAACGCCGATAACAGCATACCCTCAAGGCTTTGTCACCTTGCATTCAAAAAAAGAAAATTGCACCTGCACCTCTCTACCACACCACTTTCTTTTTACACTACATCATTCATTATTTAGCCTAAATATTTAAACACGGATACTTGTTCCAATTTCACACTACAGAGTCTCCTCACCCACCACCATCACCTTACTCATATCTACACTTACTTTGAAACCCCTCTTTTTAAACACCATGCCAAACCCCCATAACAATCCTAGCATACTTTCTACAGATTCACCATGTGCATAACCAAATTATCTACATACAATAAATAGGTTACCCTCCACTCTCTTCCATTCTCCATCAGTCTAACCATTTCCCCTGCCACCCACCCCTACTTTTAATCCTTTCATCACCTCCATATGCAAATTAAATAGCCATGGAGACGCGCACATCCCTGCCAAACTCTGCTATTAATATTAAACCATTCACTCTCCACATACATACTTTTGATTCCATTCAGAAGCATACCACCAACGCCATATATATATTTAACATCTGCCACAGAGCACCCATATTAATCTTGTTCATATGCTTGTTGCAGGTTCATAAAACTTGGATATATTTTGTTCCCTCTCATTTGCTTCAGTGTAAAAATTTGATCTACACTTCCTCTACCACTTCCAATTGCACCTTGTTCTTCAACAATCAGCTTGCAGTCACTCTAAGCACTCTTTCAACCAAAATACAATTATATATCTTCCCTACAGCACTATAATATACAGTTCCCCTTATTATCTTTACCCTTTTACAAGGGAACTATCATTGCTTTCCTTCAATCCTTCGAAATTACACCCTCCACAAACACTTTGTCACACAACTTCCACATCCTTGATCATTCCACCAGTTCCATCTATACCTGATGATTCACTATTCTTCAACTTTCTCACTCTACTAAATTTGTATTCTCCTGCATTGTCAAAATTTCTCAACTTTTTTAAACGAAATTTGAAATGGTTCGTAATTTTTGGTATTAGGTAGTAGCATTTAAATAGATGCGCTTTTATAATTGGCATTGGGAGGTCTGGGTAGATATTGCCTTCATTTGTATGCCCATTACTTTCATTTGCCCTTTTTTAAACTACTAATAAACAGTCAAGTTGAGAATCCCTTAGCTACTTAAATTCTTCCATAGACTTCTCAATATTGTATTTTGGTTTATGAACTATACTTGAACGTTTAACTTCCATAAATACAACTGTATAACTTCATTTATGTATAAACCCTCATTGTAAAGCATATTAAATTTGTATCGTGCAAAGCCTACTTTAAGCTTGTTAAAATTAGAGACAAACCTCACCATAGTCGATACCAAAAGGTTTAAATAGGTGGCCTTATTTTCATATAGGGTTAATGTTCAAATGTATATAGCATATTTTTAGTATATTTAAATAAGCCCTAGTCATTTTTACCATTTCAGGCATATCTTTAGTTAGCTATGCAACGATTTTATGTACCAAAACTCAGATATACATGCTTAACACTATATTGTAAATTGATACAACTTTAGCATGTAAACAAATTTATTTGCAGATTTGTCATTGATAAAAAATAATAATGAACTGCAATAAAAGTATAATAATTTTATTTGGGGAAATTGTTCTTCTCCAAACTTTGCTGCTAACAAACAATAATTCTCACGAAATGCATTTAATAATTATTGATGTAAAATTGTAAAAATGAACATGTAAATTAATGACTTCTGTAAATTTCATTCCAGTTGAATATTTAAAACGTATATAATATATATATATAATATATAATATATATATATATAATTTAAATATTATGGATATATATATATATATATATATATATATATATATATATTATATATATAATAATATATATATAAATATTATTACTATATATATTATATTATATATATATATATAATATATTATATATATATATATAATATAATATACAATAATATTGAAAATATATATATATTATATTATTTTAAATCCTTATTGCCGTTTCTGCATCGTTTCATTAAGTTTATTTTGTAGTATTACTTTGAGCCGTTCTAACATTTCCTTTGTTAGTTGTTGTTGTTGTTATCTTTATTAAACTTCAGTTTTGACCGAGAGAATCTATGGTCTCAACAGTTGTACGTGAGTATCCTAAAAACTACAACAAGCCTTCTCATCAATTGAACATTGAAAAATTATTTTACCCCTTCAGATTTTGGCATATTTTTCAATGGTTCCATTGAGATCAAAGTTTTTACGAATGAAAGGAAGAGAAAAATAGGAAGTTTTGGAATTCCTTTTCTGTATTAGGATGAGATTCAAGGATATTTCAGTATACAAAAAATAAAATGGTGACTATGGAAGGTCTTTTAAATATAAAATAAGTGTGGCTGGTTATATGTATTTTCTTTTATATTTAATGATTTCAATTTTTTTTTATAATATATATAGATGGTATTAGTTCTTGTATACAAAATGCGACCACTAAAATTTTATGGGACAATGCTACTTAAGGATGGAAAAAAACATTTTTATACTGTAGTGGGTAAACCTTTATTTTTTTTTTTATTTTTTTTTTTTGGGTGTTGTGATCGGTTTGTTGTTGAACTCTGTGCTGATGGTGTATTTATTCAACAATTTTTGAATCATTGTTTTATCCATTTTATTCTTTTGTCTTCTTATCCTCCCTCTCCCCATAAGATGTGGGTAGGTTTTTTGTGGAGTAGACATGCACTCGGAATTATGTTCAAATGAATTAATGCGTGATAGTAAATATAAATCCCACCCTCAAAAAGTTCTGCCTAATATTTCTAATGATTCCCAATGGTTATAACCCTCAACCCTCTTATAAAGGATTCATTATAATTAAAAACAAATACAAATCAAAATATAAAAACTCAAAATAAAATTTAAATACAATTTTCATTTTTAAAGTATTAGAATTGATACATTTCTCCCAGACGATTCCCCTTACAATAAGGATGCATAAATCCCGCATACCACAATCTCATGCAAATTCCATACCCCTTAAACTAGCAATTCACGTCTCTCAGTGAACATTATTATATGTTTATAGATTTATAGCTGTGTATATATTTTCCTTGTATATAGTGCTAACACTAAGTCCCATAATCCTCCGTGCGTATCAGACCTAACTCTTGTCCTTAATAACATTATATAATTATATCCTCTTTTTTTACTTACCTTTTTTCTCTAACGTCCTTCATGCCTTAAACCCTCATTTCCTCTATATCCCATCAGCCAGCGAAATTGCCTTTCGTCCTTCGCTGAATGTCACAAAGGCATCTTTTTTAGAACGTTTTGGGTGCTTTGCACCGAGTCTCCTAGCAGATTCTACACTTAGACTACTTAGTGTCAACACGGAACTATTATAAATTATACTTAACTGTGAATATTCATCCATCCCTTCCCATATGACCAAAAACTATCTAAAGATGCAACTTCATTTGTATGGCGCTCTTCTTCAACCACTCACTCCTACGAGATTGTCGCTAAAAACACAAGTTTTATTTCCTTACGATAGTTAATCAATTTAACTATTCACTACCATCCACACCCATAGGCGCTTAACCACGTTGAAATTACCAAAAAAGCTATCCAGATAAAAACATTTTTGCCACCTTAGATCCAAATCCTACTTATTTGAATCGCTTGATGAGATTTATTGTAAGTTAACGTCCTATTATTTTTATTATGATTCTATTATTATTATTATTATTATTATTATTATTTATTATATTATTTATTATTATTATTATATTATGATTATATTTTATATTATTAATTATTATGTATACTAATTTTATTATTATTATTATTAATTATTATGTTATATTGATTATTATAATTTATTATTATTATTATTAATTATTATTATTGTATTTAATTAATACTTTTTTATTTATATTGATGAGCCTTGCCTTTTTGTGTAAGTAATAATTATTAAATTAATTCAAGTGTTAACATCCTTAATTTAGGATTTGCCACTTTTAATTATTTCAGATATCAATGACAGATAGCCTTTAAAACCTACATTTCCAATCCTCTACTAGTACAATTCACAACTTTCCTTACTACACTTCTGCAACATCACGTTTCCTTTCACCAACAAATATCCTAAGGTATTTAAACTCGGTTATACGCTCGCAATTGCTCACCATCTAACACATTTAATTTACACCGCGGACTTTCCTCACTCGCTACATATTATCTTACTCTTTATCTACATTTTACTTTCACACCCACTCCTCTTATACACCCTGCTAACCCTTTCAGTACTTTTCATGTGTCGTTTTATTTAGAAAATTTACAAAAACTCAAATTTCATTCAGACGTATTTTAATTTACAAATTAATGTTGTAAGTTGGCCACCCTCCACTCTCAATTTCCTAGTCCATTATTGTAGCGTCACTTTTATTTATGTGCTCTATATATTTCTTTTTTATTTTATTACACTTATGTAGATAACAAATTCCAAATATTTATTATTAGTATTAATTTAAATTACTATTTTTAAATTCTTATTAATTTATTGTTGAGGTATTCACCTTCCTCATTTTGAGGCTTTGTTGACTTCGTCCTGCTCGTGGACCTGCATGTAATATATGCATGAGTTAATATCACCTCCTTTTATTATTTCCTGAATGAATTATTTTAAGTGTCTCAAGTTCTACCTTGTTAGTTAATGTACTGGTATTCATTAATTTATATAGTGTAATATATTATATTTAAATCATTTATTAATAATTAATTATAATATAATTTTAAATTATTTATATGTTAATTTTTAATTATAATATGTTTTTAATTTAAACCATATTGGAGATCATAATTACATAATTTATTCACTATAATTCATTTATAATTTAACTTTCCAACTTATTTATAATATTATAAATCTATACAGTTTTGTACGGTATGGTTATTATTATGGTATATTTGAATTCTTTTATTTAAGTGTGTGATTTTGATTGTGCTCTTTTGAAAATTTAACCTAAATATCCTAATTTTGAATGCTATTATTTATAGCCTTTGGATTAAAATTCCTAATAATACTAACGATTGGTTTACTTAGGTTATTGTATTTTTATCTCTTCTATCGATTTTATTACCCCAGCAACAAGGTATGTGTTGCTATTTTTGTGCATATCGTTTTGCTAATTATTAGCATTTGTTACACATATAATTTTTTCTATTATGACCATTCATTTCCTTTTTAAACTATTATTCATATAATCAATTTTGTAAATCAATTAAGAATACCAAAACCTTTATTCATTCAGTTTCAAACTTTTTTTTTTATTTAAATGATTCGCCACAACCATGTCAGTCCCGCTTAAAGATGTCTTGTATCAGTTGGTAGTTTGTCCTCCCTTTTTAATCCCCGTCCACAGTCTGCCCATTGGGTATTCGGTTTTATATTATTAATTATGCCTCTTTCCTCTGAATCTATGGGTATTTTCAGCTCATCAACTTTTTTCATCTTTCGTGGATGGATGTGGTACTAAGTGAGAAAAGTTCTGGTTCCTATTTAGCTCTTTCTTTTTGATTCACAGGCTCTGCCCAATATTGTTAGGGAACCTGTATATGCATCTTCTAGCTAATTAACTCATCATATGGGTTGCAGTTCTGCCAATCTTTTATTTGGTTAATTATATCCTGTGGCTTGGGACGTGTAAGAATTTAATTTATAGGTAATGTCACGTTGTTATGGACTACGGCTTAATACGGTATGTGTAGGAGTTTTTTCCGCTGTTAGATGTAATCTTCACTACAAATGAGGTAATGGCCACATTATCCACTATACAGTGGATAGACTCTACATTATCTTACCAACCGTGGATACTACTTATTTTATTTTATAGAGTTCTGTGAGTTTATGTTTGTGTATGTTTCATACGAGGAACCGGACATAACTATGACTTCACCTACAGTAATAATGGATATTTTACTCTATATTTTAATTGTATTATATTTTACGTCATAATTTCAGTTAATAACTCTAATGTTATTTTAACTTTTATGAATTATTTATTGTATTTTCAATTTGTTTTAAATTAATAATTTATTGCCTAATTCATCCATTTTGTATTTATGATTTTGGAGTATTTAGAATTTAGTTTGACATATCTCGTTAAAAGTTTCTATTAAAGATTAATAACGTTTAATAAAATATTTCATGATTGATGAAAATTAACTGTTAAAACTAGCTTACTTTTTATGTTACCCTACTTGTTTCGGTTGTTACCCTAGGCCTTTGAACCCTATCCATCTTTATTGGACTCTACTTGTCTGATTCAATAGACCAGCATATATTGAGTAGTCTTTTTCCGCTTTTCTTTCTTCTCCTATACCTGAAGGTGATAGCCTAGGTTTCCATTTATATTTTCATAAATTTTTTACATTCATAAAGATTGCAAGAATCAATATTTACTCTACAGTATAATTATTCTATTTAAATCATACCAACCATGTGTTATTTATGTAACAATATTAATATATTATGTTTAGTGATAGTACAAAATGATTGCCAGATTTTAGGTCTATTTGCCCCCCGTTTTAGTTACTAATATGGCCGTTGTTCATTGGATCAACTCCACATAATTTTTGCTCTCCCCTTTCCAGAGAATTGCTAAGCTCGAATTAAACTATTCATTTTACCCCGATTATGTCCTATTACATTATTTGAACATCCTCAATACTACCATCCAATAGCTCTTACATTAGCAAAGATAACTGATCTAATTTATTCATTATGCGATGTCACTTAAAGAAGATATAGACTTTGAGGAGTTAGGAATGACTATTATTCCATCCAGTTCATCTAATTTATAATTGTAAAGATTAATGTTGACTGTCCTATTATTATGCTCTATTATCTTTCTAAGTCTTAAGTTAGTTATTATCTATTACCCTAAGAACAAAAAATTTCACTGAAAACAATTCCGGACCATTTTCTAATACTCAACTCCTCCACACGCTTAACTAATTAATGTATAACATTTTTCACTTTCTAATTTTTTAATTTATACTCTTACGTTAATGTTGAATTAGTATATTATAGGAGAGAGCTCATTACTACTTTGGCACTTAATATTTTATTCTATTTTATTGTAATCAGGAAATCTCATAATAGAATTTATGATTAATAATTGAATCATTTTTAATAAAAAATGTGAATATTAATAATATTATTATATATATATATAGTATTTTCCTTTGCAATCTATATTATATTTAGATTATTTACTTCTCCTAGTAACTGTAAACTTCGGCCTGGACACCTCTCCAATAATTCCTTTCATAATGCTGGACCTATCTAAAGGTTGACAAAATAGGGTTCCCTAAGTTTAGTCCGTTCATAATTCTTTTTATTATTTTTTATTTATGCTTTATCCCTACGACCCATGTACGTATGCTTTTAAAATCCCCGATATAAATTACTATAGGGGACTTCGGATGAACATTTATTAGCCACAGTGATTTACTTGCTAGATTGCACTTAATTCTCATACCTAATCCATGATTATATAACCATCCACCTACTGTGCCTGACTTGCAAACATACAACCAACAACTTGATTTAAATAAAAAACAAATCCTAGTTTCATTACTAATTACAAATATGAACTGAGAATCCCCAAAAGAAACTCTAGTTGCCCTTTTTAAACTAAATATTAATCCAATAAATGATCCAACGTCAACTCTATCCAATATACTGTTTGACCACTAAAGTTAATGTCGCAAAGCACTCCGCTCTGTGAGTGATTACTTGAGCCTGTTTACATCAACCCTTTCGATCCTCGAAAGGTCCCAAATCCGGATTTACCGATTGACGCATAACACAAACTATGTCTACATTAATTACTCAACATCCCAAATTACAATGGTAACTTAACCCAAGTAAAATAGTTACCCTACAAAAAAGAGTCAATGATCTACCTAATTTGCCGGGCTACCCTCAAACCATTTGGGCACAGCAAGATGTTGCCTTCCCTCAGCACTCTTAGAAGCGCCTGACGACAGACATCGCACACGGGCGAACACACTCTCGACTCACGTCTTACCTACTCTTAGGCCTCCACCCGAAGTAGATACTCCTCTTCTCCCATAAATCCTCAGCTGTACTATATTAACACGTGTCGCTCATTGTTCAGGAGTGTAGCAGTACTCTAAACTTGATAAACATCTTTTCTCCAACAACACTTTGAGTTCTCTTTATACTTTTGTATCAACGCCGCATTACATAACTCCCCACGTAGTGAGTGAACCCGACACTCAACATATAATTAGATATCGTTATACACGAGAAGTAGTGACTTAGATGCCCCCTCGTTTCAATTTTGATTTCAAGCTGTAAATGTGTTACGTTGTGACGATATTAGCCTCTAAGAGCCCATACCATTGTCACGTTCATAATAAAAATAGATGATTTTAAGAATATTCAAAAACCTTTTATTCCCTGGCGAAATTAAGTTTATTATAATTAACCTGTCTTTGCTGCATTAATATAAACCATTAAATAATCAATTATGTTAAAAATTTACTAATAAAGTGTTTTTTAATCTCACCCAACTATAAAAATAACTTTTTTGAATAAATTTAAAAATCATTTACCTGATCCAATGTACACTTAACTAATGTACTACCATTAATACTACCGTCATATATATTAAGAGGTTTCTTTATAATTATTAATTTCCATATCATCATAATTAGAATAAATAACTATTAATCGACTAAGGGAATTACTATTTAGTTGCTCTCTTCGTTCCCATCACCCCTAAAATTATGAATATCCTTACCGACTATAATTACTCATTAATTACCTGTATAAATTATATACTAATTTAATATTAATGTATTATATATTATGTTAAAATATCTTCTAACTATAAATGAAAATAAATAATATTAATCATACCAAATGACTAAAAGTAGTATTAATTAATTGTTAAAAATTAAACAAAATTTTTATCCGAATTTACTTTATAAAACAATACTTAACCTAGACGTGTAAATAAAAATAAATTGTTACAAGAACTCTCTAGATATAATATGAGATTACTTTCTCCAGCTAATTGATATTATAGTCTTTTGAGTGTTTACCTTTGAGAAATCATTATAAATATAGCTGTAAAATGAATTCACTGCAAATAATATTGATTTATTTGATTAACTGTACAAATAAAAACATATCTCTACAATGCAAAATATTCGATAAGTAATATAAAATTTAAATCATACACGCCACTGCAATATCTAACTTCTTTCTTAGAACAGCGTTGGGGATCAAATCGTTAATTTATTTTTCATGTGCACGCTCTAATCTAATCCTTGCTATATAAACTCTTTATTTTAGATTTAATGATTATATCTCTTCTTAACTCTAATTAGCTACATCATCTCTTAATTGATTAAAGATGAATTTCTATGACACTATAGCTTAAATGAATATGAGAATGGTATATAACAAGATTATATACTTCCCTATCTAAAATATTTAGGAGATCCTCTCTGAATTTTTGATGACCCAATGCATTCCCAGTTCTAAAATAATTGATTTATTACCTGCGTTCCTTTTGTATAATAAATGAGAAAAGATGTTGAAAACTACATATACCAATAAATAACGTATATACGAGCAGAACGAGCAAATCTCTGGCTTCTAAAGGCGTATTTTCAAATGTGTAATTCATAGTTAGGAATGCATTAATAGATTAAGTGAGTCGTAATTCTTCTGTATCTGAAATTTTTAAGATTCTTCCATCAACTTTTATAACTTTAATACAAATTTAATAATGATCGTATTTGTCCTAGCGTAAAATCTCAACTATACATGATACTCCCAACATATACCTATATGATAATGATGAATAGACCTTATTGCTATGGCCATAATCATTCTCTTTCTTATTCAGAGGTTATCGGAACGTTGTTTAGACAGATTTCGCAAGAGATCCTTATGTAATCTACTAAACAAAATTTTAGAGCCAACCATTAGTCAATACAATACACGATTTTCAATTTATATTATAAACTATGGCAAACTGTGTTAACCTATCTTATTTGCAGGACCTGTTACTTCTCCTTTGTATAATTTCACATTGTAAATAAATATTTATCATGTCTCCCATAATATAAAACCGCCACATATATTCTTGATATCTTGCATTGCTTTAGTTCCTGATTTTATTAGTAGTAGAGGTAATATGTCTTGATTTCATATGGTTCTCTCCTATTCTCCGCATATATATAACTTATGTAGTGACTTATTATTGGAGCCCCTTTGTCTCTAATCCTTATACGAACCAACCAGATTATGGCCTTACATCAAATTTGATTAAAATGATTTCTACAGATTGGATATGAGGTGAGAAACAAAAAGGAAACAGATCAAGCAATTTGAGTACTATCTTCTGATAACCTTTGCTGCCTTAGGGTGATATCAATACAATTTTCTTTGAATATATATAACATATTTTGCTTTTACTATTAAGCTAATATATAATAATATTTCTTTCGTGGTTCTTGTGATACGAATATTATCAAATTAAATTCTTCTATCTGCTTTATATATATATATAGATCTTATTTATTTTATAATTCTTTAAAACCCAACCTCTAGCCCATTTTTTATGATATGTTTTTCCTAAACCTTTTTCCGTATTCAATTTATTGGAGACTTCCAATCGTTATCCTCGATGCTGACACCTTTCCTTTCTCAATTTCTAAGTAACACGCACTTGATTAAAGTTTCTCATCATTAATATTATATATTTACCCTCTTCTAGAACACTATTAACATGAGTTTATTAAATTCTCTCTTAAATACATAAAACCATTGAGGATCTCATCCTGCATTAACAATATTCCCTTCCGTGGAATCAAATGTGAATTGTTTTGGGAGAAACTTACTACTGCCAAGATTTTGTATGAAATATGGATTACTTGAAGTTTTTAATCTAAAAGTAATAGCTCAATAATTGTACACCATAAAAACCGATCGTGCTATTGTAATTGCTATTTTATGCATGTGGAACCTATTAATACCGATCATATTTTCATTCAGAATTGGCTTTTTCTGCTCAAGTAACACGTATTGGAATTAAAATTGATTATATTCTCGCCTCCCTCGCTGTGAACAGATCATACAATCTCTTTTTTATTTAAAAAGTGAGAAGAGATATGTTGTTATGTGCTTTATTATTTTTAAGGATTAAGATGATCCTGAAATTAAGAATATTTCAAAGTGGATTGGTGCCACGAAGGTTATAGTGATCCCAACTCAAATCGATAGTATTTCTTGGTCCACTACTTACTTCCTCGTCCAAGGTCTATTGACATAATCCTATCCTTCTCACAATTATTCAATTAATATTCATATTGTAACTAATATTATAAATTATAACTAATATTATAAAGTTTATAACTAAACTAATCTTGCATTTTTTTTATAGAATTTGATTTTGTCATAAACAGATAATTTCTTCCCTACGTTGATTTCATGATCTAAACTGCATACAAACTTATCTGCAAAGTCATCTGTTATAATGACCCTCATAATGCTCTTATGATATTAATTTAATATGAAATGTTTAGGAGTTTATTTAATTTTCTGAAATAGGCTCCGAGTATACTTTTCAGCTGTTTCTTATTATATATTGTGATCAGTACTCCCTTTAACTCTATGGTGTTGTGAATTTAATCCAATATCGTAATAGAGTACTCTTATTTAAAACCTTATGTAATCGAACCGCCATCACAATTATGATGTGTAATTGGAACTGCATATTCTTGTTCACCTCGTCTAATGATTTATCCATAAATAGGATTCTATTTTAGTATTTCAATCTTACTAATTATAAACTCCTTTTTTTACCTCCCGGAGAATCTGGTCTATTATTTTATTAGCATTCATTTCACCTACTATTTTCTGGACAGATCTCTAAATTCTCTGTTCTTTGAATTTTTGATGAAATTTTAAATATGATGATGAATATTTAGAAATATTTAAGTAATAAAGTACAAACAACAAATCATACCCGTTTTGTGTATCCAAATAATGATCCTTTGCTCCAGTTTTGGCAGTCTCATTACTTACTTATTACTGATTATAACATATTATATCTGTATCTTATGTATCCCAGTTCTTGTATTTTTGACACAATTATCATTATTATTTAATTAATTTATCATTTTTTGCTATCGAATTATTCCATATGTTTCCTAATACTATCTATTTACAGCTAAGCTGATAATATTCTGAGAAACTTCCTAATTAACTTACTGATTATTTAATTGATTGCAACATTTTAATAAGTCGAATAGTTATGTGTTATACCTTATAACTTTTTATTAATTTCTATAGTTAGCTTTAACTTAAACTATTAATCAATTATGGAATACATTTTATTTGCTTAATTCCTTTAGACATTTGGGTTTTAAATTTCCACATACGTAATATGTCTTACTTTTAAATTTTAAAATTAAATTAGATGGCAATATATATTTATTTCTAATTTCATGTACCAGTCTTATAAGTGGCACGCGACTACAGTCACATTTGATAGAGCCATTTACACAAGCAAATGCATAGTATCTTTCGAACATCGAGAACAAGGCGTGTCTGAAAAAATCTATCTTCAAGTCATATACGATGTCTACCTAGTGTGTTGCGCTAAAAAGATGTATCGCATTAACTATTGTCAATTATAATCCATTAGTTTTATGTTAGTGCCCAAAGAGTGAATCCCGGAGTCTACATTGACAGGAATCAATATTCTATAAAGTTATAGGTAAACCTGGTACTTGGACATCTCACCAATTAAAACTTATTGAGTATTTAATTTATTAATTATATATATAATCCAAAGTTAACTTATAGAAAACCAAGCTGAAGTCATTTCATTATTCATTAATTATCCGAAATTATATATCGTACACAATTATATTAGTTTACATTATTTACTTTATGTATTAAAACAAAATATTTGTTTTATCTATGAATAAAGTTGGTGAAGTTTTCGTAGTCTGAATTGTAAATTTCAAATATAATTCGTTCCATTCTCACAGTGCTGCAATCGTTCGCTTAATACTAGTGGATAAGCTCAGTGAGTAGAGTTAGAGTACGGCTTCAACGTTAAAGCATTAATTGTGAAATAAATATCATTAATATCGGATGTGTGATCAAGGCATTTTTCCCATACATTTCTACAATCACTGCGTAATAAACAGATGATTATCTAACCGAGTTAAATGCTGGCGCAATCATGATTAAAGGAGACCAAATAAAATACCAACCTACGATACAACTAAGATTAAGTGTAACCGTCCAGCTCCTGCAATGTAGGTGTCGAGGGAGGCTTTAGTCGAGGAGCTACCGTGGGTGTAACATAAGAACAAGTGTAGTTTTGCGAGGCATAGGCCAGATACTCTCGTGTCCCCTTCACCTTTCTGGCCCGCCACATCGTAAGCCCGCGTTATTGTTGCCTCCTCCTCCGAAGACATTCTCCTCAATATAACAAAAAAATAAATTATGAAAAATAATCCACAAAAAACACATTAAGCAAAAATCTGACATACCAAATTTATCCTGCTCACAGTGCCTCAATCTACGATGATAAAAAGGAGAAAAAAAAAAGAATTGTATTTTAGTAATATTTCCTAATCTTAGAATCCTTCATTGTTAGTGCTAATAAATAACATGCAGTAAAACATGCCGAGGACAAGGTTAATCAGAGAGGGCATTACAGGCTTATGCCCAAATAACCATCAAGGATTAGCATACCCTACACTGAACTATTGCCGTCATGGCATGAAATAATTTTATAGTATTCGGTCTTACTAGTTGGGCGCTGCAAGACTGATTGGAATTATATGAATGATGATTAGAGGAAATAAAACACATTATGTATTTTACGAGGTATCGCCACCCGAATGGAACGAATTACTTAGGGCATGCTCGCTCACGTATGGCAAGACCCAGAGTAGGAGTAATCATTCAGAAAACAACTAAAGCTAGAGATGAGGGAGGTCTATATATGTATGCCACTAGCTGAAGGACTAAATTGTTATAGCGTGCTTATTTAGAGATAGCACATTGCCTGATGTATACGTATACACATGAGGAATGGGCGAGTGGAAACATAGAGGTCACGACAAGAAGATCTTCTAAATATCAGTACTATAGAGTAAATTACCAGATAAAGTTATCTGTAATTATGTTATTAGATGAACATATACAGTAGAGCTATAGTGGCAGAATGGTTAAGTAAGATATCAATTGAATATAGTATTATTATCATAATTATAGTAAATAACGCTGGAGAAAGAGAATTTGTCTCAGTACAGGTTAGCTGAGAGACTAGACACGAGAGTATGATATAGTAAAAGAAAGCCAAGAATTGCTTGAACCCTGCCTCAAATTAACCAGCGAAATGGGAGATAAAGTGAAGAATAAAGATAAAGAAGAGGAGAATTGATGTGAATAAAGCTCCGAATATTTGAGGCTATAGTAAAAGATTGTCGTAACGTGATCATTGTCGATCTAACGCTTCAACTAAGTTCTACCTATATGGTGGTGTTACGTGACTGCCCTAAAACAAATAAAACCGATATATACAGAGTAGGTCCAGAAGTAAACAAAAAATAAATAACTCATATATAAAGTTAAAAACACCTACAAGATTTTTTTGTGTTTTCATACCGCACGCCCTTAGATATGAATCGTATGTATCTCGAATGCCGGACACGAGCCTGCCTCTTGTCCGGGTATCAAATATATAGTATGGGAAAAGCTCTCAGGGTGACTCAATATAGCCAGAATGAGATAACACAAATAACTTTATACACTTTCTTCGTTCGTATACTGATTTACCCCTCCATTTTCTATTTCTTTTCTCTGAATTATTCTTTGATGTTGAATAGAGGATTATGAATATAAGGTGTGGATACTTTAACAAGTTGTATTTAGTATATTTATGTTT
>JABUQX010138206.1:0-29432 GCA_015478945.1 Trachelipus rathkii | reverse complement strand
AATCACCATCCAAAATATTTTGAATTTAATTCAAGGGTAGAATGAGCTAAAGAGGTTATTAGTGTACACTGCCTCTACAAATAAATCAAATCTTTGTTTCCCTTGTTCTGGCTGATGAAAATTATACTAGGATCCAATGAAGAGCCCTTGAACAGGCTTGTACTTCAGAGGACATCTTTCTAATATCTTTTCGGTCATTTTGATTAGCACAGTCTGGCATAAGTTTGAATTTTTAGGATATTACTTTCATTCGAAGTGACTTCTTTGAAAAGTTTTTTTGCCTGAAATCCAAAGATTAATACCTTTTACATCACGCAAATTGTCTTGTCATGTAAATCTAATGCAAAAAGCTTAGTTGTTATGGCAGGCATTTTACTGGACTTAAGAAATCTTTCCATAATATTTAGTATAGGACATTGTAAATCTGTGAACAGGAATGGACCAAGTGGGTCTGACATTTGGAACTTTCGTAAAAAATGTTTCACATTCTAAGGAAAGCATTTTAAAAAAGCCAATTTGCCTTTTAGAAATACATGTTTGGTTTGAATAGAAACATCTTATGGTTTTGTGTTTAGAGATTTTGTTGCTGTGTTGCCGAGTTTTAATTAAATTCAAATGAGTTTTCCCTCTTGAATGGGAAACTACAGCTTGGCGTCCCATGTTAATAGATCAAAGTTCTTTTTACATACTTTACAGTATGCTTTGGAACTATCAGGTCCTTTACCCAACCACCCGATAAACTGTGGATTCAACTAACTGGTCGTTAATTTTTTTGTTGCAAAAAGATCTTTGTACAGAAATTCTCTCCAAAAATCCAAAACCCTAATATTTCTGAAAAACATAATTTTGTAACCCTTTCATTTACACCTAAAGCCCTACTCCCCCCATTCCTGACCTGCACCTAACCTAGGTAAAATCCCAGAAATCATGCACCTTCTTCCACTAGCTTTCATCTTCTGAATCAATCTCCTATAATCTGCTATTAATTCTTCTGACCTTCTACGCCCTATATCATTTGTACCCACATGCACAATCACATCTGAATCAACATTTGTAGAATCAATCTCTCTATCTATCATATCCACGATATCATTCACTCTGGCACCTGGATAACATACTCTCAATCGTTTCTTTTTAGTCTTATTTTAAAAAGTCCTATCTAGGTATCGTATCATAGAGCCTCCAATTAGCAATGCATCAGTCTTCCCATTAGAAAACTCAACATTACCATTAGCACTCTCTGATCCCTCCCCATCTGGAAGACAGTCGAACCTGTTACTGCAGGTCACAGGCTGACTGACTTTCGAGATCCTCATCTTTAAATTATTTCTAATTTCTACAACTCTATGCTCATCTGCAGACCTATTATCAACTACTTTATCCTTTTCCCTCTCATCTTCCTGCCTAGGTGAATCACTATTTCTGTCTACCCCTATATCCCGCTCCCTCCAAACCTCGACATCCCTACTAACTTTTTTCCTAATACTTCCCTCCTTTCTCAACTTAAATACTTCTTTTTTCAATCCATGCATATTTTCACCAGTCTTGCAATCTCCTTCCTTAATAATACATTCTGCATTCAAATCACAAACAGGGCAGGCTATTCTGAATATATTCATCTCTATATAGTCCTGATAAGATACCAAAATATGAATATAGCAGATACTTAACATTATTAGTTACTAACTCAAATTATTTTTGTCAACCATGTTTTAAATTATTACTAAAGCCTAAAAGAAATAAATTCTAATCTCTTTAAAACAGGTTAAAAATTTAAACAAGCCCTAAATTTAGTTTAGCCTAGGCCAGGGATTTATAAAAATTCATAAAGGTAGGCTTAACTGTAGTCTATGACTGAGAAAC
Organism: Trachelipus rathkii; assembly: GCA_015478945.1. Taxonomy (NCBI): domain Eukaryota; kingdom Metazoa; phylum Arthropoda; class Malacostraca; order Isopoda; family Trachelipodidae; genus Trachelipus; species Trachelipus rathkii. The sequence goes on along the minus strand of JABUQX010138206.1, from coordinate 27,569 downwards.
TAAATTTAATTTAAATTATCACTAAATTAAAGTAACAATTATTAAAAACTGTATTTAAATACAGTAAATCTATTTAAGAATCCAAATAAACCTCCACACAGAAAACAGTAAATCTCTTACCTATGTTAGCCTAGGGTTAGGCTATCAAATTTAAATTTCATCACAAAAATTAATATAATTGTTAATGACCTGTAGTTAGATAACAACAGTAGTGTAGTTAGATACACCACACTAATTTGCTTACTAAATTCACTTTCAAATACACAAATTATAGTAGTAAAATGGAAGAGCAAAAATAAACACACCCTCACTCAATGGCCACTAAACTACTTTGTCAGTTCAAATTTTTCTGACTTCAACTTTACACTATCTTGAAAGTTACAGACTCCGACCTGTTGAAAATTACCAACTACGACTCCACTCTCTTCAAAATTACCGACTCTCCGACTGCACAACCCTGGTTACAATACCTATTGCTGGACAGGCAAACTATTAAGGGACCAGGTTTAACAAACACAACTGGTTGGTACCCGTCTTAGCCAATCAGAACTAGTAAGGGACCCGGATTAACAAATTGAACATTCATTGTCACAACTCAGATTTTGGATAGGGATCTTTTGACCCTAATAGGATACTGGTAAAACATATCCTTTCTGGTATAAATTTATTCAATTCATTCCAACACACCCACACATATATGTTCAATTAGATTTAAAATCAGCTTTTATTACTTTTTGGCTCAAACCAGTTCCTCTCTGTTCCGCAGTAATACATTTTGGTCTTCCTTTGAGCCAGTCTATTCGTAAATATAACCAATTCTTGTATATCTTAACATCAAAGGTCCAATGGACCTAACCTTCTATACTACCACGGTAGTTTCCTGATTTATATTATTAACAATTCTTTTAAGTAAAAATTGGAAAACACTCCTCTTTCTTTATACCTCCTTTTGGAATTAACACTCCTCTTTATTTATACCCCCTTTTGGAATTAACTCTCTTCTTTGGCTGATATTATTGCAATCGAGAATTGGAGAACTGGCTTCCTACGTGAATCAAACTCAGAGTCCAGTGACAACTCCCCGGTCTTAGACGAAAGGCTAATTTCTTCTAGTTGTCAGAAAAAATATCTTCATCCTCAGAGGGAATGTTCACAGAAGGAAACATCGTCCTCCATCAAATTGGGGAAAGTAAATACATTAACTTCTGCCTATTCTTTAATAATTTTTACATATAAATATTTAAATAGTGTAGTGGCGTAAAGCCACCGATTTGATCCGCGGAATAGATACCAATTCATTATATTATTATTAGTTTATCAATACTCTTAACTAGATCTTTACTAAACTTTACTTCTGCCTCATTCTTTCACATCACATCTCTTGCCTATCATATTACAATATTTAAATTAGTTTTTAGTGGCGTAAAGCCACCGATTTGATCCGCGGGCAAATACGATACCCAATTTCACGTATAATTATTATAGTGTGGTGGAGGTGCAGATACTCTTAACTAGATCCTTATAATCTTCCCCAACTAGTACCTTAGAACTGACTTATACCATAGTTACACCTCAGTTATAATATTATTATTAATTTTTATCTATATCTTATTTATATATTTAAATCTTTATATATATATATACTATATATATATATATATATATCATACCTATATATATATATATATATATATATATTATAACATACTATATACTAATTATTATTTTTATCCTTCAATTACCTAACAAAATCTATTATATATATATTATATTCATATATATATATATACGCGCATATATATATATATATTAATAAGAAACACTTATATAGTATATATACATATATATATATATATACACTTACTATATTAAGATATATTAATAATAAATATATATATATATCAAATCAATCTTGATTTATATATAATATACAAGCATCCAGCAGGCCTATTCCTACCAAATAGCCTCAATACATCACTAATATATATACTTTTTACCGATACCAGAAAAGAGCCCAGGCATACCCGATATGCCGATACTCTCTTTTTTTTACTACATTTGCAAATTCAGTTACCCGACTATCGGTCTCTATAATTAAAATAAATAAACAACACAGGTGAATATTGTCGCAGATTGATAAGACAGAGCCGAAGGTATAAACTTTGTAATTCGAAAAATTCTAGATTCCCGTCGCAAACACAACTCACTTAGTCCATTTATAAACATTTCTAATATTTGGTTTGTGCCACAGCCCGTTAATAAGTTTTTTTATTACAATATAAAATAGTATATTAAGGAATAATAATTGCAAATATATATATTCAATTAACTTTCTATTCTTATGTTTGTGTTTATTTAAAAAAGTATTCCACTTTCCATTCTTCAAGTTAATTATAACAAAGTTTCAGCTACTAGCTCTCTTATGTTGTTAACATATTACCAATTTACAAGGAAGATATACTATCTAACTAGTACAATATAAAGAATAAAAATAATGAAAGAAGAGGACCTCAATTAATCAGCTGAAAAGCTTAAAATAAAAAAACGACTATTACTCAAACATGACATAATAAAATATACTCCTTCTAAGATAGATATCATTAACAATACTTCAAATCAACAAACTTTACAAAATTGTGATGCAAAAACCATTAAGTTCACATAAATCTGGCGAGAGTACTATCTTCCTTTTTGGTCCGTGCCGCCTTCAGTATGCAGAGATAATAACTGGCTTCTCTCTCCCGTTTGGGGGATATCTCTATTGTGCACCTCCCCAAGCACTTGTTTAACTAATGAAAACCTTGGCCCCATCTTTCATCTCGCCACCGCCACATGTAAGTAGATTCTCTTGCTGTACGGCGCATCTAATGTTTGGTCGTCATTAGACGCCTCATCTCCCCTTCACCAGGGACTGCAAAATCTCGAATCTATCTTTGTCCTTATGGACTGTCCTCTTACAGTTTACCTGATGAGGCTCGTTCCTGCTCTGGTGTGATTCTATTGGAAGCGTGAATGAAGGATGTCAATGCAATTTCTTCGGCCATGCAACTTACTCATAAGCTTCGGTAACATATCCACATCCTCATCTTCAGTAGGTGTTTATTTTGCTGAAAAGCCACCATCGTCCTACTATCAGTGAGAGAGAGAGAGAGAGATGATCGTAAGTTTGAAATATAGTAACACAGTCTCTCTCTTTTTTCTTTTTTTTTCTTTTTTTTTTTTTTTCTTTTCTTTTTTTTTTTATCGCAAACTTTCCGCTTCTAGCAAGAAAATAACTTCAACTTATGCTATTTTAAATTACATCGACTGCTTACTCGACGTCTGCAAATATGCTATATTTAATGCATTCTAGAAGTGGGTTCAGACTCCGTCGGAGGGTGCCATTCATTGTAGGCGCTTTCAGCTCAGCTTAGGTTAATTCCTTCACTCTAGAAGCACCCTTTTATTTATCTTATTTTTTTCATTTTTGTTAAATCCACCGCTCACGGGCAGAACCCTCGATTCAAAGCAGCTGAAGTGGGTGGTTGAAGCAGCTCAAAAAAAATCCATCTAAACGCAATTATCGCGATGAGCACAGGACACCAGGCGTTTGAAACTTTGAGGGAAAATTCAAATTGCTGAGTAGAAACACAAGCATGATGGAAAAATAAGCCAAAGAGCAAACAGTGGCATGGAAGAAGGCAAAACCTCCGCGCGACGAGTCTGGAGCTTAACACACATCAACCCTAACAACAACACAGCGAAACATATTGTCCGACACAGCGACCCTTGTGCTTACAAGGAGTCGTAAAGGCTGGTGTACGGACAGTGGATAGTCGCCCGACCACTTTGCTGCTGCGCCGTACCAATAGAAGTACGCGAGTAAAAAAGGATAAAGACCAACATCGCGCCGCGCAATTAAAGGTCAAGTGAACGTAGAAAGTAACAGGGACAGTTTATAATTTTTGGCCCTTAAACTGCAGACCCACTATCCAAAAGCAGGATAGAAACCAGAGCCCCCGCACCCGCCCCACTATAGTATGAGAGCAGTGCTCCTACAAGCGGCCGATGTAGACCCCATTGTATAGGTGGCTCAAAGTAACTGAGAAGGAGGAAAAAAGGAAATCCCTCATCCTAAACAGAACTCCCACCATTTCTTTGAGGCGGGGCCCCCCCCAAGCAGCTCCGACCGTGCTCTCTATGCCCAGCTTCCTAGCACACCTACTCTATATATCGTTTAGAAGACATTTTTTGTATGTCAAGGCTGTCTATATATGTTTTATTTTTTTTTCAACAGGAGAGATTGAGAGACATAAACCCGTTTATATTGTCTCATAGCATATTGACGATTGGTAGAAGTTTGGCGTTTTTTAAGAACTTAATTTCACAATTGCTGTCGAGAACGATCCCAACCCTGAAAATTCATACCGGGATCATATATAGATCTATTAGATATGGTTCGCTAGTAAGCTCTTAAATCATAGTTAGCTTTATATCCACTATCGAACTTTACTATGAGCCCGAATTAACTGAAGGTAGTAAACTTTTTAACTAACTCCCAGCTTTTTTGATTGCACACTATTCCTCTATTTGAGTTAGTATGTGCAGCGAGTTGAGTATGGTGATGTGTGAGGGTTGGGTGGGACACTGACAAAGCCACAGAATCTTTCAGTTTATAGATTAGTATTCTGAGGTATATTCACCCTCTATTGTACAATAACAAAATATTCAGATAGAAGTGCCTGTACCCTCTCGATATCAACATCACAGCCATTATTTCTGCAGCGAACTTTAAAGCCAAGAGCGTCTACGTATATATATATGAAGACACCAGCGGAGAACACCCTCAGACTATTGAGGAGCAATCTTTAGTGACGCGCCATTACATTCCCGGTCAAATTTGCCTTTGAGAATTTGTCCAAGCGCCACCACAAATGTCTTCCCAGTTTATATAAAACCTATATATATAGTATTATCTCTCTGGAAAGCCCGACTGGTCAATTCTCATAGGAAAGAGATTCAGATGATGTATAATGAGTATTGGTAGAGAAGGGCGTGCAAAGATCTTTTTAGGAAAATAAATACACTAGTGAGAGCTAGGGCTGCGATAGTATAAGGGAATCACGCCGAAGCGCATCATTTTTTCCGGAATATGGTTTGGACATTATGCCTGCAGCCGTCTCCAACACTGAGGGCCACTATATCGCATAAATCAATAGATATATTATATGCATAATAAGAACCTCAGCTCGATCGACTGGACCAGAGGGGTAAAGCGCTCCAGCACAGTAAGCCACACATCCCTCAAAATCTCTGTGACAGATAATGCCATCCGGGTGCACGCTGCGCTTCATCCCTAACGTTCATCATGATTTTGCAGGGTAGGCTCAGGCACAGCCGTCATCAATATGAAATACCAGACAGGTAAAGCATGAGGGGTTACCCCTAAGGAAGGGAGAAGAAAGGAGGAAGGAAGAAATACCCAGAACTCGTCCAGGGTTGAATTAGAGGGAAATAGGAGGCCAAACAGAGTATTGAACTTGGCGACTGTATCAAGTGGACCCAGGCGCAGAAGTCATTAAATCCAGAATCATCAGAGCGAATAATGAGGAGGAAAGGAAATGATTTTACACCCTTGAAGTTGTGTCAGATTGTTTTTCGGCACGGGGAAGCCAGAGACGATTGTCCAGTGGGACACCAAAGGGCAGGTCAGCGCATTTGTCCTTCTTAAATGAAAGTCCGCCTGCTCTTATTTCGCTCGGAACGAGACTATCCCTGCCAATTGATTTCTTAGCCGCGAATGAAAATTGACAAGAAGCGGATAGCAATACAGAAACTCAAAAAACAATATTTTCCAGCAACTCGATTTAAGCATTCGTTCTCTAGCCGAATGCGCCAAGACAAGCCATCGATCGAACCATGGATTGAGGAGAGACAAAAAATCCTTTAGATCCCAACCAGCAAGGAACATGTACAACCCTTGACGTCCTCCCTGCTAATCCATTAGACACCGATCTACAGTATCCCACTTAACCGGCCAGCAATCTGAAAAAGCCTGTCTTAAGAGTCAAATGCAAGCACTTCAATTTAAGTTACGCGTGACGATCCACGCAAAGCACAACTGCCCTCAATCCCGCCCCCCGGCCATCGAACAAAGGCCAGAAAATCACCGACATCTAGGCGAGTGAACTTCTGGCAGATGTGGGAGGAGAAAAGTATTAAACAGTAACGCTGTACTAGTCAAGGTTAGGGTCAGAATTTAACCAATGAGCGCGAGTGTTGTATCTACATAGAGAGAGTACTAGTGGTTATGAAACAACAGGTCAAGTGTGTTCACAACGCAAATCGCGTTGGGACGATCCGAGATTGCATGTGGACGTTATATTGAATCTAGTTGCTCCACGATCGTTGAGAATCACGCTGATATGATTCGGCTCTCCTTCCCCAACTCGCTAGCATATACACAGTAACCGAGAGAACCCAACAATTTCTCAGTTATGTAGTACAATTGAAATCCGCCTAAGATAGCGACCCGCCAAAGCTATTTGGTCCATGAGAAGATGCCACTTAACAGTCTTCCCGGTCGAGAAGTCAGATAAACGGTAATCAAACACCAACAGGCCATACCCAGTCCACCACATACTGTTATGTTAGGGAGCTCAAGTTTAGACGACATAGCAGAAGCATAAGAAATTAGTTATTAGAAGGAAAGAAAGATTCTTAAGCACACCCGAACATCGATGAAGTGGGTTGTTAGGCAGATCGAGATTCTCGAGCACCGTGTTATCCGACAATGTTGCGTCATATTCTAACATAGGGCACTACTCCCCTTCAAACGGAAATTTATAAAATAAGTACTACTAGTTTGATATATTTAAACGACGCTTGAACGGCATAATTCCTTAGCATCTGGGATCTCAGTATCAAGAGCAAAAATTCTAGGTTTAGATGTTAGACGAGGGTCAGCATTCCTGGATGCAGGGTTTTTAGAGTGCACAGCCATCTGATGTGCGTAAAGTCAACAAAAGCCACCCTGTGCAAATCTGCTAATCAATCACGCACACGACCGCAAACGCGGCAATCAAAATTTTAAAAAAAAAACAAACAGAGTCACAGATAAACAAATAGGAACGAAAAACCAAAGGACAGAGAACTGAGGAATGGGGAAAATTAGTTCGTAACGCTAAATACCCTAACATTCTGAAAACGATTTGAACAACGCCTATTAACCAGCAAATATCTAAAATATGAATAAGGTCCAGATATGTTTTAAAAACCACTCACGCAACTCACACGCTTCCACGAATTGCGTCACAAAAAAAATAAAGTAAATACTATTGATCAACTAAAAAAGTAGATAATCTGTATAAGTTATAATAATGGCTGTCCAAATAGGTAAAATTTACGCTAAAGACCAAGTTGGATTAAACGCTAAAATCTAATTAAAAAGGAAATCGAGAAAAAAAAAAAAATCCATAACTTTGTACAAAGTCTATATCGAACTAGATTTTATTATTGAATCTAAATTTTCTCATAATTTTTCACCCAAAAAAGTAAGAAGTATCGCGCTAAGTATCGGCCATTTTAACCGATATCGATACCGATACCGAATACCATAAAAAATGGCCGATCACTACCGATACTGATACCAGATACTATCGTACATCCCTAATATATATATATATAATAATATAATATATATATATATATATATATATATATATATATATATAATATATATATACCGGTATATATATATTAACTATCTATATATTATATTTATTATATATTATATATACTATATATATTAATATATATACTATAATATATATATATATATTATATATATCTATTATATTATATAATTTATATATATATATATATAATATTATATATATATATATATATATATAATATATTATATATTATAGGTGTCTACCTCACTCCCTTTGCCCAAGTTTTCCAAAACTCGACTAAAAGTAAAATTCCAACTTCCTGACTACAAAGCAGGTTCACACTAAAACTTTCTGGAATTTGAGGTTTCCACTGACTTTCCCTGCCAAATCCTGCAAAATTTCCCTGCCCAGCGTGTTCGTTATTTTATATAGTATTTTATTAAAATATCTATTAATTATTTTGCAGCCAATTTACTCGAGTTCAGTACATTAAATTATTGCAAACATTACTTCTAGAAAGCTGTTCTTCATCTTGGATGAATTGTTACAAAAAATACTTTTTTTTTTAGTAATCAGGCCTATACCTTCCCCATAGCCGTCTCCAAAGCACTCCCTTATTTTATTTTTCCAAAAAGAAACATATTATTTTCTCTCGTCAACAAAAAAGAAAAAAATTCAAAGATTTAATTAATAGCCTAGGTTAATAGCGTCCACCTGAATCAAAAAATTTAAAGGGGAGATTTTAAGACTTAACTTTTTCTTCCAAGCATTTGAATTTCTTGATTTCCATAGCGTCTTTTCTGTTAAGCCTTCAGTTTACACATCTTTCTCTGCTCTCAGAGTTTATGATCGTATGGATAATTATTCTTTTTTCAACCTTATTATTCTCTTCTTTTCTTTCTGTTTTGACTCTGAGATATGGTTCCTTCATATCTCCTATGGGCTCAGCTCTTACATTTAGTCAACCATTTTTGCAGTGATAGGAAACTTTAGATACTTCCATGAGAATCTTATAGCATTGTGCACTGTTCTTTGAGAAATCAGACTATGTCTTTCAGATTCTCCACTAAAATTGCTTAATTTTTAGAAAACCCTCCTTCCACTGTCGCATTTCATTGCGAAAAAATTCAGTCCTAATTTAATAATTTGCCACAATTCCGATTAACATTGATTCTCAGGTTGCTATAGAAGAAAAACAAAATCAATCAAGTCTCTTAGAAGGACAATCCACCATCAAAAATATTTTGAATTTTAATATCAGGTAGCAATGAGCTTCAATGCAAAGAGAGACATAGTGCTCTTTTATCTCTTCCTATAGCAACCAGACATCTCGTGGCATTCGGTTATTGACTGTACAATGCCTTCTAGCAATAAAAATCAAATCTGTTGTTTTCCCTTCGTTTCCTGGGGGTTTGATGGGGGAAAAAACATATACTAGGATCAATGATTGAGAGTCATTGGACAGGCATGTACATTCAGAGGACATCTTTACTAATATCTTTCTCTGCATTTTTTATTTGCACAATCTGGACATTCAAGTTATGTCATGGTAAACAATGCAAAAAGCTTAGTGTTGTTGCTAGCAGGCCATTTACTGACTTAAAAAGAAATCTTCCCATAATATTAAGAGTACCAGAAATTATGTATCTGTATACACATGAATTAACATAGGTTCAGTTTGACGACCAACCACTGGTCATTAATGTTAAGTTTTTTTTCTATTTGAAGTGATTTCAAACTTCTATCTAAATAATCTACAACTGCACAAAATTAAAAATCACTTCGTCAAACTCAAAAACTAAAAACAAAAAAAAAACAAAAAGTATAATTCAATAGCACAGACACAGAAGCAAACTTCATTCAGCCACAAAAATTATACAGTATAAAACATCCATATCGCTCTCAATTATTTTGTAGCAGAACTATTGAGAAACTTGGAACAACTTCGACCGAATCAGAAATAGCAAGATAGTATTGGTAATAGTGAACTGAAAAATAGAAAGAAACACGCGATAGAGTTAGATTTATGGGCAATGTTCATTTCCGTCCCCATCCTTTCATTCACTAATCAAATACATCTCTCATTCCACAAATTTATACAGCAGAAACAAAAAAATATCAAAAATATTAACTTGAGGTCCATGGACATTCTTCATATGTTTAAAATTTAAATTTCCACTGGGACCCTTTTTATTGGAATTTCCCGACTTTCAGCACATATTTTCACCAAACGTTTCCCTGATCAATTTTTTTTCCTGACTTTCCCTGGCCTTCCCTGACTTTCCAGAACCCTTGTCCAGAAAGTGTTGAACCCTGAAAAGTTAATTCCAAACTCTGCACTAAAAGGTCCAACTCTGACGTTCAATAAAGTCCTTCCTCATACTGATTTCATTTATAATTATCAATCGCTATATCAATGACCTCTCTAAAAATAACTTCTAAAAATTCATTATACAATTTATTATCCATGACACTTTAATTGGTTTCAGCCCATATGACTTCTATCGCTGTGATCACGTTCCTCTTTTCATCACATCACCCATATACAAATTATAAAAAAATTATTAATTCACTATATTCTACGGATTTAATAAGTATAGTCTACTTTGTTTCCAAATCTTATGTCGGAAGAAATGAGAGCGGAAAAGTCTCTGCTTTCCAGGAATAAATTTTACAATTACTTGTAAATGAGCTTTTATGAAGTTCCAATCTTTAGTGTCAAATATTCGAGACTCCATCTTAATAATCTCTAAGTATAAAATCGCAATTCTTGACAAGTTGTTGTTTTGTTCTGTCACCAGTATTGGTGTATGCTTTCAATAAGATAAGTGTTGTTCATTCTTAATTATTTTTTGTGTGAACATCCTCTGTCCACTGTCATAATTCCGCCAGACGACTTATTGTCTGAAAAGTTCTTTGTTCGTCGTTTTATTTTTTCAATCGAATGTTTTTTAACTAAATACATTTTTCGGATTTTTTTTTTCCCAATTGATTGTTTAGAACCATTAAGTGTTGTAATAAAACTTTTCCTTTTCTCTTTTTATTTCACCCTTCTCATTATTACTCACTGTCCTTCAATCATTAAATTTATCTGTTAAAAACAGCGGACAACCTGTGTGGAAGTTGCAAAGGACCAGCAACCTAATCCTGTCATTAGCGATTAAGAAACCTACATTAACAAATAATCAAGAAACAGTTGATTCTTCGCCACAGTCGCTTGATTTCATACTTACTAGGTGAAATACATACTACTAGCAGGACTAATCCTTTCAATTATTGACCAGCACCACTGTAAGTTAATAATAAATTAAACCTAGTTCTTTCCCCACTTTTATTTGAGTTAAACCTTTATAAATTGAATTGACTTTCTATCGGCCTTCAGGGAAGTCGTAAAATATTTCTTCTTAACTCCGTAACATTAAATAAAGTTATACGTTGCCCCCGACAGGGACCTTGTTTTGTGTCAGGGTTTGCGCTTGTCCATATACTTTTTTGTGACATGAGTTCACCATTCTATTCATCGGATTCTATTTTTAAAATAGGCTACCGATCCAAAAAATTCTTAAAAGCTCCGGAAAAAAAGATCAAGTACAGTTACAGTGAACTGATCGCTGCTTAGTCGGCTTGTTGCACTTGACTTAAACCTAAAGAACTTAAAGAAAATGAGAAGTTTCATCATTCTCCTCATCACAATCACCAATCTAACTCAGTTTACAATTCTATGGATGAGAAGAATCCTGTTGTCATCGACAAGGATTTGTCTGACATACCTACTTTACATAAAATGATAAATTGCTTTAAACAAGCTAATGACACTTTAGTACATCAACAAACCCTTGGGTTGTCTGATCCTAATAACATTCGCCCTTTTCCACGACGTGATGAGCGTGAAGGAGGTGAATTGTATCCTCAGCTCGATTCTGATTATAACCGACCTGTTATAAGGCGGGAACAATATGGAAGATATGATAATTATGACCATTACCGTCCATCTTCCAGGAATATTCCTGCTCCCTCTAGTTTAGTTCCTCCTGGTTTTGCCCAGTTACCTTCTCGATCTGTTCTAAATCATGACGGATATTATGCATCAAAAATTACAGACAATTATTACTCAGCTAACCTTGAGTTAAATCTTATTCAAGAAAATCAAATTAGACAGTTTTCTAGAAATTCAGATAACTCCAATTTTCGCAAACATGTGTATTCATATTCGCCGGTTCCTAATCGCATGCGTAACGATTTATTAAATAATCCTCGTAATTATTCTCGTGAGTCTCCTCGTGACTATGATTATCCACGTGATGGTCATTCACAAAACAGGTTACCACCACCACCACCACTTCTTCAACCGCCGTCCCAAAGAGTGTTTTGAAGATCAGACCCAACATTAGATCCTCGTGATTCTCATATGTATACAGGTCCTCAAATAACCATGCAATTGGATATGTTGAGAGAAGCTCTTGTTCTTTTAACCCAACTTTTGAAGAATTCACAAAAAATGAAAGTAGTTGATCCTGGCAAGTATAAACTGGAAGCCGATCAAGACTTTATTACATATCTTTCGGATTTTGAGGCATACTGTAGTCTCCACTACCCAAATGCTCCTCAACAATGGTTGCGTCTTCTTGGACGACAACTGGAAGGTAAATTTTCCCAGTTGTACAAACTTCTTACTAAAGACGATAGAAACTATTTTTCAGTTAGAGATGCTCTTGTTCGTTGGTTCTATGATGAAGAACAAAAGAAAGAGGAGTATCAAATTCAAAAGTACCATTCTGCTCGTAGACATAAGAATGAGAGTATTAAAATGTTTGCTCTTCGTCTTGAACGTCTTGCTAGAAGAGCGTATCGCGGACTAGACATGCGCGAACACGACTCTCTGCGCACTGCCTTTCTTTGCAGTCTTCCTCCATATATCGAAAAAAGCGTGAGAATACATAAAAATGCAAAGAATTGGTGGAATCCGTCGTCCACCTTGGGAAGATATTGTTGATTATGCGGATTCTATGGAGTCCGACAACCACGAATTTCCCAACTCCATTTCCCAGTCTTCCGACTTCCCTAGTAAGCAACATGCCCTCAAAGATAAACCACATGACGAGCTCAATGAATCTATTGAGTCCGTCATTCGTATTGATCGTGTTTCCCCTAATTGGGTGGAAACTCTTCAACAAAAAGAGGACTCTAGGAAACTTATTCCATCTCGGAGTTTTTGTCCTTCAAATCGTTCATCTCGTAGTTCTCCCAAGACTAATAATGGTTCTCGTCCTTACAAAGACAACCAGCGTAGTTCTTCCTTCGAACCGATAAGATCTGGTTCTCGTACTACTGATAATCATCAGAAAACTATCCCTGCTATCACAGATGTTATATGAGAGTTCTGTGATATCAGAGGACACCATATGCAAGAGTGCTACAAGTACCTCGGCCTTTGCAGTTACTGCAAAAAGAAAGAACATGTGAAGGCCGAGTGTCGGGCACGTAGAACTTCTTCTTCTTCACCTCCCACTGTTAGAAAGACTATTTGTCCCTTTTGTTGCGGGGCGCATCCCGGAATGAATTGTCCTCGAAGAACACCCCCTAGACGAGAAACCGGTGACTTTAAATCCACGACAGAACGTTCTCCTCGGGAGCTCTTAAAAGGAGCTGTAAAGAAAGTTTACACGCGGTCCCCCTGACACTAAAAAGGACCTTAACTTACCATACGAAACTTACGAAACACGACCTCCGACATCACAACTTGATGAACGTTCTGTTCCTCAACGACGGTTTCTCAATTCCTGTGACAATTGTGGGAAACCACATTACGAAGGACAGTGTCAAGGACGAGATGACAAAACCACTCCAGAACCGTTAAACTGCCGATCTCCAAGGAAATGAGTCACTCTGAGGAGAAAGGTATTACAAATGACTCCTCTGGCATTGACCATAATTCTAATACAACTCCTGTTTTTCCAGATTTTCGAAAAATTTCACGTTTAGACCCTCCTATTCTTACTTTAGATGACATAGATGATGCTATGGTCATACCCATTCATTTATGTCAGGCTGATATAGAACCCTTAGTGGTTGAAGTTAATCTGGATGATCTTCGTGCTCCTCGCTTCAAGTGTCTTGTTGATAGTGGAGCTGGGGTGAACCTCATTTCTTCGGCTCTAATTCCTGTGCTGGGAAAAAATAAACCAGTGTTCCCTTCCGCGGATGTAGGTGTTGGTGCTATCTCCGGATTCGGAAATCGAAAACGGATTCCCATAACCGAGTATGTAAAAATAATTCTACGGTTCAGAGATGGATTTGTTTCCTTACCCTCGGCTTTCTTTATTGTTCCTCAAAAATTCATGGAGGACCAGCCCCTAATCCTAGGGACCAGTGCTCTCCGAGAGAATCACTTCTTGCCCGATATGGCCCAACGTAAACTCCTAAAACAAAAAGGGGAAGAGGTGATCATTGTGGCCGATGGTGTGGAAATTTTGAAAAAGAGATCCATCATTCCTGTGAGAACCATAGTCGTACATCCAGACAGTATTAATGATACTGATATTGGAAACGATCAAAATAGTGACAAACACTTAAAGAAAATCTTGGGTGTTTTAAAAAAAAATAGCGTTGTTATTGATAGGCAGCAGTTTCCTATACCGTATAGATCCTATCATTCTCACATTGTCTGCAAGGATGACATTCTTTTTTATAGAAATAACTATGGGAATCTATTATACTTGGTTTCTTTTAATTTATTGTTGCATATCACTCTTGGTCTCCATGTGTCTTGCGCACACATTGGGAGGAACAAATTACTGCAATTAATCTATAAACATTTTTGGCATCCGAGAGTTAATCAAGTGGTCTCGGATGTTGTTCGCTGTTGTCCTGTGTGTCAGAGGCAAAAGAACTTTGCTTCAAATATCACTCCGCCAATGTTAAAAATCCTGGCTGATTGTCCTTTTGATTTGTGTGCAATGGACTTGTTGCAGTTCCCCAAAACGTTTCAAGGAAACAAATATTGTATGGTCCTAATTGACCATTTTTCGAAATGGGTTTCTGTTGTCCCTATTGCAAATAAATCCAGTCTCACGGTTTCTAGGAAATTGGAACATCAGGTACTTCCTTTCCTACCGAAAATTCCTAATCGCATATTGACTGACAACGGAACTGAGTTCACTTCGCACATTTTTCAACAGGTAATGCACAAATATAATATTAAACACATACGCATTTCACCTCTTCATCCCTCTAGTAATGGTGTTTGTGAGCGGTTCAACCGAAGCTTGATACAGATACTGAAATGTCTGGTTTTGGAACAACCCGCTAATTGGGATGAGGAATTATCGTCTTCCATATTGATTTACAATAACACACTGCATAGTGCTTTAAATCAATCGCCTTCTGATTTTCTCTTGCAAAAGGCCCACTCCCCTACACATACCTTTCCTCAATATTGGAAAGAAGGGAGTGTTAATTTTAAACCCTACAAGATTGGACAAAAAGTTGCTCGTAAGGTCATTCGTACCGGACCAAGTACTATCATGAAATTTCAAAGTCGATGGGAAGGACCTTTCGTAGTTGAAGAGGTGAATCCAAATCGAGTTACTTACGTGATACGACGCCTCAATAATACCTCAGCAAGACGGTATAAAGTCCATTTCTCTCATTTACGAGGATGGATTGATATCCCTAATTATCTTCGAAAATATCTCTCGAGGAATCAAGATGTCAGTGCTGTTTTCTTTGCTGAGGCAGACGCACCTCTGGAAATGAGTGACACTGACGATGAAAATCATAATGCAGTGTCCGAAACTCATGATTCATCCTTTGAATCAGTAGAGTCATCATTAGTTACCTCTCTGTTCATGGATAGTGATGAATTGATGAGCGATGTAAGTGTGGATTTTGAAGGTTTTACGACATTCGACGTTAATCCCATGTCTGTAGTTGATTATCAACAACTGCCCGATTTTACGGAACACATTGAAGGTTTACAAGCTACTCTAACGAAACCCTGTGTACCATCGTTAGAAGAGCCGACTTGTTCTTCGCCGATTCCGGTCCGTAAATCATCTCCTACAGTTAAATTTAATCTCCCTCCTACTACATTAACTCTTTCTTCTTGTTCTGCTTCCTCTCAGTCTTCTCGTTCTTCTCAAGCATCCTATAATTCTACAGCCGCTGTCTCTTTAAAATCGTTAAATTCTTTTGCGGAAGAGGATGAGAATTCTGGGGGTGGTTGCGAGCAATACGTCGAAATTCCGGAGAGTGGAATCCCCACCCCCTCATTGGATTATTATGATTTATTTCCTTCTGAACATGAAGCAAGATTTCAGTACCCTTCGGTGTTTAATGAAAATATGCTTGAGAATAATAGCTTGAGCTTCGATAATAAAACATACTCTATTGCCATGAATAGTTCAATAGAGAATGAGGGAAGTGATGTTATTCCCCTGTTGTTTTCTTCCCTTGACTCTCCTTCTGGGTTTTGTCCCGATGATTTTATCGGGTTTTCGCCTCCACGTTCTCCTCGTTGTGTGACCCCTGCGGAAATATCTCCTGTAAATACCTCTCATGACGAACATACAGACCCTAATAAATTTATCGTCCGATTTCCTAATATTGAACGTCCAGTTACTCGAAGTCAAGGACCAGTTGTAGATTTTCCAACCGTGATGTCTACGCCAATAGAATATGTTCGTAATCGTAGACGCTCGAGTCTATTATAAATTTTCCATTCGTTAATCATTATATTAAATAAAAATTAATTCTGTGTTTTAACATAACATTGATCTTAATCGTCAAGAATTTTATATTACTTAAAACTTTAAAAACTTTAATAAACATAAAAGGAATTTATTTCTATTAAATCCTAAGCTTAATCCTCATGAAAAAAATTATTTATTCTACTTTATGAATAATTTTATAAAGTCCTAACCAAAACCTAACCATCATAAAGCACTTTAATTTACTATAATTTAGCTCTAAAAAAATTGAATTGAAATCCACTGTATGGACGGGTTATAAATATTTTATAATACCTCCATTGGGTGGATATATAAACAACATTTTATATATTATATAAAATGTCTTAGGTTATTTTATTCTTAATAAATATTTTACAAATCATAACCCAATATGGTTGTATTCTAAGGAATACACACAAATGGGATATTTAAATTATATATCATGAACGTAAGGTTTTATCATTACCTTATCTTCAACTTATGCATTTTATTTTATAACCTTATAAATGTGTCATTCATCATTATTATTTTATTTTAAACTTTTATCATATTCTCACTCTAATCTTTGTATGATTTTTGCCTTTAACCCCTCTTTATTGTAATTATTTTCTATCCTTGCTATTCCTTTTTTTTTTTTTTTTTTGTGGTAAACGAATGATGTTGTGATTGTGTTGTATGAATGTAGTTTGGGTTGTGTTCAACTGTTGGTTGCAATGTCGAATTTGTTGGTTGTGGGAGCATCTGCAGCTGTTCTATTCCGGAACGAACGAAGATATCTCAAGAAAACTTTTAATTTAAATATATACGTCGATTTTACTGCTGGTCGCCATCTGTCCGCATGTTCAACGGGAGTCAGGCAACATATGACTGCTGAGACACAGGTAGTCATAATATGGTCCATCTCCACAATGGCTTGGCAACGGATTACTATCCGAGACACCAAATCTACGGAAGTATCAGTGTTTGAGCCTGTCTTGGAATTCTCAGTGGATAATGTTCCTGCCATCATGAATGACATCATCAATATAGCTAAACAAAAAAATCCCCAAGTGAAAGTATATTTGTTTATCCCACCGATCTACGACATATACACATTTAATCTAAAACGCATCAAGCGAGAATGGGATTCATCGGAACATGCTTCATTAGAAAATTATCCGCAGTTGTTGCCAGAGGCCATGCGTAATCATTCCATTGTCGCTAATAACAAATTTATGTCATTGTGTAATTCTCAATATGTCTGGACAGACAAACACCTTCTTATCGGAAACGATGTTCTGGACCATTATTATGAGAAAATCCTTCATTCTTTACCTGAAAATGTGTCACCTCATACTCAGTACATAAATAAAGAAACATTGACTTTGAATTCTACTCTTATTCCTGACGGACAGCATCCAAATCGAGTATTTCTGGAAGCTTTTATGGATCTATATGCACAAGAACTACGGTTTAAGAAGATGCATCCTAGAATTACGTTTCCTAGTAATATTCCTGCCAGGATAAATCCTGGAAGGCTTTCTCGGTCACGGTCTTTACAAAATAATGAAGATCGGAGAGAACGTATTATTCAATCTGCAATACGAATTACCCCTACACAAGATAATGATGAACAGAGAGAGCGTATTATTCAATCTGCAATACGAACTACCTCTGATGTTAATGTAACTCATGTTCCCTTTGCCTCTGCTTCAACTTCAGGCCAACATTCACAACGTTTTGTACGTCCAGGGTCTGAACAACCTGTCGGCTTTGGACACACATTTCAGTCGTCACGTCTTCATCCTTATTCAGCTGCTTCATCTACGTCCGTTGGACATCATTCTTTATCTAGTTATCAAGGATTGTCGGTATCTTCCCAGGCCAGGTCGCACAGTTCTTCAAGAACTGTGATTTCTGATACTATGTATGACCCTCGCATTGATCCGGAATCTGTTTCCATCCAATGATCTAGTGTTTGTTGGGCAATGCGGAACCTTCGGTGGAGTAGTTTAAGCGGACAACAAAGAGAAATGATGATTCAGCAGTGGTTTAAAGTCATTAGGGATGAAGAAGCCACCTTTGTAACTTTGTCACACCTTGATGATCCTAATATGTACTAAATTTTGTTTATAAGTCTTTGTCAACAAGTCACCTAATTCCTTGTCCCTCTCCTCGTTTGAATTAGTTTTAAACCTAAACGTTCAAAACGGGGGGGAAGCTCAATTTTATCAGGGAGGGATGTAGGGGTGTCTACCTTCACTCCTATGCCCAAGTATCCAACTCTGATTAAAAAGCTAATTCCAACTCTGATTAAAAATTAAATCCAACTCTGACTTTAATATAAGTTTTCAATTTTCTTCTTATTATATTATTTAATTGTAATTAATAACTTAACTTCATTATACAATTCACTATATGAACTTAATGTGTTTCAGCCATTGTATTATATGAGACACGTTCTCTTTCATAATTATAAATTCTGTTAAATTATTCATATTCACTTATAATTCTGCGGATTTATAAGGTTAGTCTTAATTGTTTTTTAATCTTAAGTCCATCCTTAATTTAAATGAACATATGTGTAAGAATAATTTACTATAATATAAGTCACATAAAGGCTTCTCATATTGCAGTTCTACATTGCAATTCCTTCATCGAAGGTACAATACTCCATCTTAGGAATCTTTAAGTATAAATTCGCAAAGCTAAGAAAAATCCCCAATTGGGGTAAGTAAAGGAAAATTAAAACATTATGCAATATAATGATTACATATAATAAAGAATAAAATGTAAGTCTAGAAAGACATTACATATCATTTTCTCTTTTAGGTCCCAATGCTGGGCTACAAGCATTACTTATTACTACGTCCCAATGCTGGGCTACAGTTCAGTTATATCCATCCCAATGCTGGGTTACAGTTTGTTATTTACATCCCAATTTTGAGCTACAGTCAGTTGTATTCATCCCATTGCCGGGCTACTTTATATCCCACTGCCAGGCTCATTTAGTTCTCATTGTTGGGCTACTTGCGTATTTTTAATTCGGATACGTCCATTTACGCCCCGTTCTGAACTCATTAAACCCATGACTGGGTTATTTGTGACTTTGTTTTGATCAAGTTATTGTGTATCTCTTGACAAGTTGTTGTTTTGTTTATCACCAGTGTTGGTGTCTGCTCTCATTAAGATAAGTGTTGTTTTGTTCTTAATTATTTTGTTGTGAGTTTGTCCTTGTGTATTCGCCAGACGACTTATTGTCTAAATTTCTTTGTCGTCGTTAGTTTCAATCGAATGTTTGTAAACTAAAGACATTTGATTTCAGTTAATGTTAGAACCAAGTGTTGTAATAAAACTTTTTCTTTTTCCTCTCTTTTATTTCACCCCTTCTCATTATTACTCACTGTCCTTTTATCATACCACATCATTACGATCCCTATCACTCTAAAAATAAACAGCGCAACCTGTGTGGAAGTTCAAAGTCCAGCGACCTTTCCTGGTCATTAGGATTAAAAAACCTACATAACAAAAATCAAGAAACTTGATTCTTCGCCACAGTCGCTGATGTTTTCATTCTTCATACTTACTAGTGAATATATACTAGCAGGTAATTTACTATTGAAAGTGTAAGTTAATAATAACGATTAACCTAGTTCTTTCCCCAGCTTTTATGGTAAACTTTTCTAAAATTGTATTGACTTTCATCCGGCAAGAATTAATAAGATATTCTTTTTACACTCCATTAACATATGCCTAACTATATATATATATATATATATATATATATATATATATATATATATATATATATATATATATATATATATATATATATATATATTTTTATATATATATATATACCGTATATATATATATATATATATATATATATATATATATATATATATATATTATTTAAATAAAAAATATCTAAAATCATCGCACCTCTAAATATATATATATAATAACATAATAATATATATGTATATATATATATTCATTATAATAATATATATGCCAGTACATATATATGTATATGCCGTATAATATATATATATATATATATATATATATATATATATAATATATAATATATATATATATATATAATAATAATAATAATACTAATATATATATATATATATATATATATGCTCTAAATAAAAAATATGCAACTTGTCCAATTCAATCATCTCCGAAAATTTCATAAAAATTAGACTAACAGTAAAAAAAAAATTTAAATTTTCAATTTGATAATTTTCACCAATCTTCCAGAAAATTTGAAACAAAATCGTTACCAAGATATTTTTAGTTTTGGATATGATATAAAGGAGCTAAGGAGGTATAAATCTAAAACTTCTTTTTATCTTGTTTACATCTAAATGCTGAAAGTTTCTTTTTTTTTTGAGATGGGATAACTCAATATCAGCAATTTATATTAGGATCAGATGTCAAGAAGTTGAGTAGGCTTATGCAGAATCAACAAATTGTCTTTTAAAAATTCGTAAAAGTGGATGAAGTGTAATTTATTGTTAGAACAAATTTTCAATTTTTGATTTACCTATTTTACGTTAACATTGAACCTGTCTCTTATGTTAATGATTTTTTATTTATTTTTTTTTATTTATCATGAATATTTGCCCATCATAATATTTTATATACTTATACATAGTAAATTTCATCATGTAAAGAAAAATTCACTTAACAATTATTTAAAATGTATTAGTTTATAAAGTTTATAAAGAATATAAAAATGCACAAATTTTGATAACTTGCATTTTAAATATTAAATATCTACAGAATTTGTTAATAAAATCTTTCATTAAAAATAAAGAAAACTCACAATTATACATCCAATACATACGTATATACATCACTATTTCTTAATTATAAGAAATTGAAGATGAATATTTCCAAAGCTAAGGAATGAATTATTCTAATAAATGGATTATTCTGTATTAAACTTAAAATATTTAGAATTTTTGAGTAAAAATATTTGCTTGGAGACAATCTTTAAAATTGTATCCTATCAAAGCTGAAACTTTTTGAAATGGCATGGTATACATGTAGGGTTGGGAAAAAAACTGTTTTTTTCAAATCGTGTTTTTTTCATGAAAAAAACATGTTTTTCATGTTTTTTTCATTTTTTTTCATTGTTTTTTTCATTAAATGTATTTTTAAAAATATAAAGAGGCTAATATGATATTTCACTTGAATATTTTCATAATTCAAATATAAGGATACTTGAAATTAAACAAATATTCCATTATGATTTATAAAATAGCAGAACTACCTTTCTCTTATATTTTATCAATTGTTTTCGTTACAATTTACAGTAGGTTGTAGCCTGCAGACTGCTGTTTGTAGGCTTCTACTTTCTAATTTAACTATGTATTTTACATTTGTATCATATAATCATATTTATAATTTACTTTTAAATATCAATGTATATTATATTTATATAGAATGAGTCTGATTGACAAAACTCCAAAGTGACTTGCAAATGAAATAATAAAAATATTGAAATTAAAATTATATCAAGATTGTAAATGAAGGAGGATGAGTGAATGACAAAATTAAATATTTGGCTTTAGAATATCAACTTTTGATTCACTAATCACTAGTCCCCACTCCTCAGACCCCAGTCACTACTGAGCACTGACTACTGTCAAGCTCATTATCCCTGGGCTCGTCAGTGTGATCAGACACATTTAATTTTGATATGACTGATAAGTCTATCTCAGTTGTATGAAGTATTGTGTGAGAATGACAGTGGTGAAGGGCAGGGGCAGTAACAGGACTCTTAAGTCTAGCTACCTTAGCACAATCATCTCTCTCAGTTTGCAAATTTTCAGAATTTCCTAGTTCTAGATTATGAGCAATAAATACTAGTTTTGCAACGTCTACACAACAAAAGTTATATTTCATTGGAGGGCCTTTGCTACCTTTTATTTCCTTAAAAAGTACAGTCACACAACTTTTTGCCCGTAACATTTCTAGAGAGACTCACAGGGCTTCTTAAAAAAATGTTACTGAAAGCGGAAACAGAATAAGAAAGCATTTATGAACCCATTGACAAGAGTATATGAAGATCAACTACTGGGTATCAAACAAGAATATGGAAAACCCAAAAAATTTTGAACACAAACTCAAGGGCTTCCACCTTGTTGGAAATGGAACCAAAAATGTCAAGATTAGTGCATATGCAGCAACTGGATAATATAATTGTTCAAACATGTAGAGATTCCACAACTTATTGAAAAAAACGAAAAACACAAATTTTTACTTGTTTTTTTCAGGCTGTTTTTTGCAACTTTTTTTTGGAAAAAAACGAGCTTGTTTTTTTTTCCCAATATATATATGTATATATTACATCACTACCATATATTATCACTTCAGTTACATATTATTTGTATATTATTATTTTAATATTTTTATTTTGTTATACTATTGTTATTTTTATTTTGCTTCAAATGGATGACCAATGTTATGATGTTTGAATCATATTGTCACCATAATATACTTTTTAGCGAGTAGGTGCAAATCTTATGCTACTTCATATAAATAAATAATATAGTATTTTATATATATTTCTAAATTCTTCCACATGTAGCACATATTTGTTTTTTTTATTATATTAATGTTATATTATCATTGTAATTATATTATAATTAGTAGCTATATTATTATTTTTTCCTTTTTTTATATTTATATTAGTGTGAAAAGTTTGTTTGAAATTAAAATATTGCCATGTGATGCTTCTGTAAAAGCTGTACCACAACCTTGTATAAATAAATAAATAAAAACTAGTTTTGACAGTTGTTTAAATATTATTAAAATAATTTTTTATATGGTATTATTATTATTATTATTATTATTATTATTATTATTATTATTATTGTTTTTGTCATGAAGACTTCCTTAGTGTATGATCAGATTTTTCAAAAAAATCTTAGATTATAAGCCTACTTAGGAATACCCATTTTTCATTCTTTTTTGAAATTTGAAAATTTTGATTGGTTTTATCCTAGCCAATGTATTTATTTATTTATTTATTTATTTTATAGGAACTCCTGAAGGTTTTATTTTCTTTGCTGTGAATTGGAGGGAACATTTTGCATTTGTTTAACCCCTCATTTTTGTTGTTAGTAGCTTTTGAGCATTCATAGTGAGATCATCATCTGTGCACATATCCTTATTATTTACTGTCACTTTCATTCTGTGTTGGATGTATTCCAACATTGAAAGTTAAGATAAACATGTATATATTACAATATGTTAAAACCTGGACACATTGAGCAGGTGATTGCCTTGTATATTGCTGGTTAAAAAACCAAAGATATCACTGTGCAAATGCAAATAAAGATCAGAACAGTGAATCATTTTGAGGATGTAAATGGAGTTACAATGATGCGCCATCCATAACCGAAGCCTATTAGGCCATGTGAAGTGTCTCAGAGGACTTTAAATGTGATGAAAAGGCATCTTAAGATGCAAAACAATTAAAGGAAAAAATGTAGATTTGAGTCACCCAGGAGAGAAATCATACTGACTTAGACTTTTTGAAGCAAACAAGGATTGGGCTGTCAATGACTACTGAAAAAAAGTACTGTGGACTGATGACACCCCTTTCCTTGTAAACTTATTGGAAATAAAAGAAATGGTATTTCGCTTATCCAAATCCTTTAAAATGTGAAGGGACCCTATTTTTGGGATTTTGAAATCTAATTGAGGGTTAATACCATCAAAAGCAAGTGAAACTTTGCAACTCATTACCACAAG
Organism: Trachelipus rathkii; assembly: GCA_015478945.1. NCBI lineage: Eukaryota > Metazoa > Arthropoda > Malacostraca > Isopoda > Trachelipodidae > Trachelipus > Trachelipus rathkii. The sequence continues at coordinate 3,424 of JABUQX010138206.1, read as the reverse complement.
AAATTAAAATCGAAAACTCTTTAAAGTCTTTTGCTAAAAAAAATAAAAATTTATCTAAACCAATAATTATAAGTCATCAAATTCCTTTGTAAAATCTTATCATTTTTATCAATAGCAAAATGGCTCATGCTCCATCCATTACCTTGTATTTTAGCAATTCAAGAATAATGGTAATAATTGTTACTATTATTATTATTATCACCTTCTCAAAGACTTGTGTAATAATTACTAAGATTACCATTTGTTATTAAATAACTATTGGAAACATTTCTACAACAATTTATGATTATTGTTTTTATTATTATTATTATTATTATTATTATTATTATTATTATTATTATTATTATTATTATATTTTTATAATTACTATTACTATTATTTTTATCTTCATTATTATATTATTATTATTTTTATTTATTAATACTGTATATATATTATTAATTTTTATTATATTACTATTATTATTATTAGTAGTAGTAGTAGTAGTAGTAGTAGTAAGGGTATTACTATTGCATTGTCTTTAGAATTATTATTATGAAGTATTATAATTATTATTATTATTATTATTATTATTATTATTATTATTATTGTTGTTGTTGTTGTTGTTGTTTGTTGTTGTTGTTATTATTATTATTATTATTATTATTATTATTATTATTATTATTATTATTTTATTATTATTATTATTATTATTATTATTATTATTATTATTATTATTATTATTATTATTATTTTTGTTATTGTCATTATTGTTATTATTATTGCTATTATTGTTGTTATTAATAACAATAGCAATGATATTATTGTTATTATTATTAGTTGTTATTATATTATTATTATTATTATTATTATTATTATTATTATTATTATTATTATTATTATTATTTTTTAGTATTACTATTATTTGTTGTTGTTATCCATTTTATATTTATTACCATTACTATTTCCAGTACTTTAACTAAAGTATGTTATAGTTACAGTGACTACTGGAAATAATATTTGTAATTCTCAAATCTAATTCACAAATCATATATTATTAAATAATATATTATAATAATGTTATATTTTATTACTGTATAATAAACTTTATAATGTAATTTTCATTAAATAAATGCTTTCAAATTAAAAAAAACTCCCTACCTTTCAAAACTCCCAATTCAAGGTCTTTAGCCTCAAAAAAGCCTTTAGGGAGAAAAGCAGCCCAATTGGGCAATAAAGCACTCAAAAATGAGCCCCTACCTCTCAAACCCCCTAATTTGAGGCCTTGTGCGATCAAATAAGCCTTAAGTGAAAAAAAATGAACTTCACCCTTCAATGCACCTTTAGGGGAAAAAAACACTAACTGTTCACCAGTAAGTAACTCGTATTCCCAATATCTGAATATTCATCACCCTGTAAACATGGTGAGGTTCCATTACCCACATTGCCAGATGGTGGTTTAGGGGTATTGGTTATACTTCATAAAAAATAAAATGAACCAGTAAAGCCATCATGAACTGCTGGATGATGTATTTGAGATATTCTTTGAGAAAAGCAGAGCATAGAGCTAAAAATGCAACAGCTTAGAAATGTTGGTGTACCATATTTTCATGATTGTCCAGGTCAGAGTCCTGATATAAACCAAATAGAGAATCTCTTGTCTCTCATAAAGAGGTCTTTAATGAACACTTATAAAGCTGGAATCTGTGATCAGAGGAGTTTGGAACACATTAGTCATTAAATATTCTCTAAAACCTGGCTTTAATTGTTATAAACATGTTGAAAGAGTACATGGAAGAGAGGAGGTTTCACCAAAGTACTTTTATTTTAGGTTATTATCAGGATCCTTTGTAAACATTCTTTTAGATATTATCTTTTATGGTTCTGGCATCAAACTTTTCTGCAAACTATATATACCTTTATATATATATATATATATATATATATATATATATATATATATATATATATATATATATATATATATATATATATATATATATATATATATATATATTTATAGATATGTATCTTTATATATATATATATACTCTCTTCTTTATATATCTTCTTTCTTTCTCTCATATATATATATGTACGGTATATATATATATATATATATATATATATATATATATGGAATATCATATATATATATATATATATATATATATATATATATATATATATATATACCTATATATATCTATATATATATATATATATACAGTATTACTTAGTAGAGTGACAGAGTCGCAAGGCAAGGGGTTAGGGTTTGATTCCTCATCCAGGTTGTAGATAGTACTTGTCCCAGACTAGCTTAGAATAGGGCAATTCCCAATGAAGTGTGAATTTTATTTAAATACAGTATGTATATATATATATATATATATATATATATATATATATATATATATATATATATATATATATATATATATATATATATATATATATATATATTTAATTATTTTTTTATTTATGAATATATACTATAAACACATCCTATATATATATATAACCTTAGCACTTAACTCTTATATATATATATATGCTTATATGAATGTGTATATATATATATAACTGCTATATATATATATATATATATATATATATATATATAATTGCATTAAATTTGTGAAGTATCTGCCTTTGCGAGTTAAATATATGTGAACTGTTTACAGCATTAATTTAATGCTTGCTTTTCAGAATTTCTGGATAGACTTGTGGGGAAATTGAAAAGAGTTTCACATAATTGGAATAACTTGGCAGTAGTTGAGGCCTCGACTACTCTTAGCAGCAATACTCTGCTCTTAAATTTTTTTTTTTTATTTAAAAATATTTCAATAAATTTTGTAACTACTTTTTTTTTTTTGGATACAGCTCAAAAATGTTCTCAGTAAGGTAAGTTTATTAACTATTTCTTCTCTTTTTAGTTATTTATTTATTTATTTATTTTTCAAAAGTGATATATATATATATATATATACCTTATATATTATCTTTTTATATATAAATAACTTTATATATATATATACTTATATATACTTATAATATAATAACTATGCTATATATATATATATATATATGCTATTCTATATATATATATATATATATATATACTCCCGTGTATATATATATATATATATATATATATATACATATATATATATATCTATATATATATATATATATATAATATATATAATATAATAACATATATATATATATATATAAATATATATAATATATATATATATATATATATATATATGTATTATATATATATATAATATATATATATAATATATATATATATATATATATATATATGCTTTCAGATTTTTATGATCATCGCAATATTTCAACTTCATCAATTATTATTATTATTACTATTATTATTACTAGTGTGTGTGTGTGTATTATTATTCATTATTATTTGTGT
>JABUQX010138205.1:12500-17500 GCA_015478945.1 Trachelipus rathkii | reverse complement strand
CATTGACAATGAACGTTATGTTTCACTTCATGCAAAATAAAATTTTTCCTACTTTTTGGGGTTTAGGATCTAATATTTCTGACGTTAGTGTGTCATTAATATATATTTATATGATATATATAACATATATATAAAATACTAGCCTATATATATATATATATATATATATATATATATATATATATAATATATATATATATATATAATATATATACGTCTTCCCTCAGGGAGGCCTACGGCCTGTCAGCTTAGACACCATTGATTTCCACGCAGTCCTTTCCAGAAGTACACCATCCTCCATCACTGGCGCATCGCGTGCATCCATGTCTTTCAGGTCTCTCTTCACCGCAATATTTCCTTCTTTTCCTCGATCTTCCTTCGGCATTCTCCCTCCACTCTACACACACCTTCTACTAGCGGACTTGTCTTCCCGGGCATCAGCTACTATATTGGCCCCCACTATCTCAGTTCTCGCCGGAATCATCTGTTCAAACACGGCACCACACCAACTCCTTCCCTAACCCATTCTTTTCTTACTCTATCCTCCTCGTCATTCCCACTATCGTCCTCAACACCTTCATTTCAGCAGCTTCGATCCTTTTTTCCTCTCTTGTTGTAATGCTCCATGTTTCTGCTCCATATGTCAATATGGGTACCAATATGCTTATCAAATATCTTATTATTATTATTATCTTTTTTATTATTATTTATTGTTTTACTATATTATATATTATATTATTATATTATTATTATTGATTATTATTATTCATTATTTTATTATTTATTATTATATATTATTATTATTATTTATTTATTTATTATTATATATTTATATTATATATTATTATTATTATTATTATTATTGCTGTTATTATTATTATTATAATAACGAAACAGTATTTATTTATATTGTTTTATTTGGTAAAAGAAAAATATTTTTAAATTTTAAAATAAAATATTGGATCTTTGTTAGATGTAATGAACGATGTTACAGATATTTGTGGGTGTATTTTCAAATCAGGAAGTGTGGACTTGCCGTACTCTCATACGAGAGGACGCTGGTTCAATCCTCCGCTTAGCAGTTGGAGTTTTTATACCTTTTTTTTTTTTTTTTTTTTTTTTTTTTACAGAGATAAACACCGTCACTTCACGGGCAGAGCCCTAATCAAGGAGGAGGTGTACTCATTTAACGTCCGAGCAGGACGGAGCCAAGCCCAAGGAGAGAATAGCTCACATTCTCCCACCCGACCAGTTGCAAACCTGGGACCCTCGCTTGGTTCGGCGAGTGCTTTAACATTGAGCATAAGGTCAGTAAAAATAAATATGAAATAATAAAAAAACTAAAAAAAAACATATACATATATATATATAATAATATACATATATATATATATATATTACTACATATACATATATATACATATACATACACATACATATATATATATATATATATATCATATATACATATATATACACATATATACATACATATATATATACATATATATATACACATACATATATATACACATACATACATATATATATATACATATATACATACATATATATATATATACACACTTAACGCACCTATATATATATATACATATATACATACATAGTGGGTGTACTACTATATATATATAACATCACATATACACATTATATATATACATACACATTTATATATATATATATATATATATTAATATACTGTCATTAACATTATTACGGCCACCATTACATCACTATTATACTATCACAGCCATACTATTATTATTATTTATTACAATTCTTTATCACACTACATTTAATTCAATCATCATTACTATCATTTACCATCACTGCCACTATCTTATCATTAACTATTATTAACATTAACACTATTATTATCATTATTACCATATTATCATTAACACTATCATCATCACTATATTATTATTATTATTATTATTATCATTACTGTTATCATCATCACTATCACTATTATAAGAGACCCTCTTCAATGGGTAATGGCGAAGACGTTGTCATCCAAATTCCAGTTCTTCTGTAAATACATTTGAAGGTAAAAGCCTACTTTTTGCAGTGTATAAAATATTTGAAATTAATTTCATTTCCAAAAGAATTACGATGAGCCATTTTGTTGCTTCACACCAGTTGATTTAAAATTTTGTTAGATCTTAATTATTATTGTTAAAAAGCAAAAAAGTATTTTTTCATCGAAAATAAATACCAAATACAAAAATATTAATTTTCAAATTTTCATCTGCCTTCAAATGTATTTATTCCAATTGCAAGTTCTTTCTTCTTTACAATATCTTCTCCCAGCAAATCATTTCTTCCAACCAGGTGTTAATATCATTTCTTCAGACCTCCGCTGCTTCTCCTCATTCCTTGTTGCTCCTATTATTTGGGATGTACTCGATAGCCTACTAAGTATCAATCGATAGTAGTAGGTCCAGATAAACTCGATAGTTGCCTGAAAAAGTGGCATGGCGACGTGGATGGATAGGGATAGCTGGTGTAATCACATATTAAACCCCTATTATATCTCGAACTATATACCTAGTTGACCAGTCCCCGCAGTAAGCAAACGTGCTTAAAATCCTCTGAAAGGGACCTAAAGCACGTAAAAGGTTTTGTTATATTCTCATTTATTTTTTTTTTTTTTTTATTGTTATTATTTTATTATGTTTATATATTAGGATCACATTCCTCGACAGACGATGTACTAATGTATGTAGAGACAAACTATCCTTCACATTCGGACTATAGGCTCTTACTTAATAATCGAGATCCGCATTCACTTCTTATTAAAAGTAGTGCTCTTATGTTAATATATATATAAAAACGAAACTACAGCTCTCTCTCTAGAAAAATTTAATATTCTTATATAAATTGTTTAAAGAAATGGAAATATTCTCGACGTATATAACACAGCAAAACATATAGTGAATTAGTCAATTTTCATCACCTCTCTTAATTGCTCGCTCTCTCAAGGTTGGCTTGATATTATCATAGCGTATAGCATATTTAAATAATCTAAGGAGAGAAGTATAAGTATAAAAACAGCTTAAAGTAATAGTGTCGGCATAGTTTGTGGCTTTCTAGATTATAGCTTTTTTCTCTTTAATTGTTTTTTAAAGTCACTTTGTACATTCAAGGGATAATTAAAAAAACGTAACTAAGATACAATAAATATGATTGTACTCTTATAATTACAGTTGGTGGGTAATAAGTAAGGCAATTATAAATATGAGGTATTATATTATATTAACTCACTTATAACGCTGTATAATATATATTAAACTTAGCAATAGATAAATATATACTTAGTATTATACTACTCATATGTCCTTACTATAAACTTAATGCTCTAAGTGAGATATAGTAGTTAATTTAAGCAATGCGGCTAATATATGATGAAAATAGAAACATACTCTCTGCAGAAAAGGCAGAAAAAATGATGTTTCTCAAGCCAACCTTCCTATATTTTGAATTCATACGTGCAAAAAGGTATTATAATCCATTTTAAAAATCTCCTTTCATTAAGTCGGAGGTCCCTGTTGGTTAACAATTTATATAATAGATTGTGGCTAACTTCGAAATATATATATAATATATAATATATATTATATATATATATATATATTATATATATATATATATATTATATATATATATAATATATATATATATATATATATATAATATATATATATAATATATTATATTATATATATATATTATTATTATATATAATTATATATATATATAGTATATATATATATATAATATATATATATTATATATATTATATATAAAATAATATATATAATAATATATAAAATATTTATAAAAAATTATATATATAATAAATATAATTTTAATACTAATAGCTATATATATATATATATATATATATATATATATATATTATCAAACATCCGCATCCCGCATTCGCGGATGTTAAAATCAAACATCCGCAATCCGCATCCGCATCCCATCCGCATTGCCGCGGATGCAAAAAATGATATCTGCTGCATCCACTAATAGTATATAAACCTTTTACTTACAATCTATTTGACGATTTTTAATTATTTTTTACGTCATTGGGTAGTTAATGTGGTTAATTAATAAATTCAAATGGTAACATAAGTTTTAAATTATGAATCATAAAAAATTTAAATATTAATCTTTAAAGGCTACCATCGTTCGTTTGGCACGGACAAGATTAAATAGGAGGGGAGAAGTAGGGGCATCCCTCGATGAAGCACGGATTTCTTACTGAGCGGGGAACACCCGTACCCCGTAGCAATTAAAAAACGATTTGAATATATAATATATATATATATATATATTTATATATATATATTATATATATAGATATATAATATATATAATATATATATATATATTATATATATTCATCACCCCACCTTCTCTACCCATTAGCAGCACTGAAACAGAAAGTTTAGAGAAAATGACGCAAATCGAAAAAGCCCAGCCTTACTGCCCCCTTTATACCTTTTAGTGAGAACTCGTTGCAGTCAGAAAATCCACCCTAGAGCTTCACCGGACCTCGACGGACCCTCACTATGCATCTCGTCAATGTAGGATTCATCCCTTGGCCAGGTGGGCCACAACCATACCCCCTCACAAAATCAAGCCATCACTACAATTATGCACCTTTCTTCTTCGCCTCTGCCAAATTCACACCTCTCTCCTTTATCCTCGAAGCATTTCTTTACTGACTCAATCCCCTTTTTCTTCGGTCTCCCAGTCGGTCGATTCCAAACACACTCACCACTTAACCAATACATCCGCTTAACCAACCGACTATCTTCCATCATTTCCACATAACCAAACCATCTCAGCGTACTTTAATTTATTCTCTCATTTACCCCTTTCTTTACATCACACAAGTCCATAATGAGTCATCCCTCTTTATCATATTCTTTCACACTAAGACGCCCCTAAGATGCCATCTTTAC
>JABUQX010138205.1:0-7500 GCA_015478945.1 Trachelipus rathkii | reverse complement strand
AGCATATAAACTTTATTTTGAAATTAAGCTTGGTGATCAAGATAAATCTTGGGCACCTCATATTTGCTGTGCGTCTTGTGTAACATTACTTAGTGGTTGGCTTAACGGACAGTTCAGACATATGCCATTTGCAATTCCAATGGTATGGAGGGAACCAAAGAATCACGCAATGGACTGTTATTTTTGCATTACAAAAATTGCTGGAATAACAATCAAGACCAAGAAGACCATTAAATATCCAAACCTACCTTCGGCTATTAGGTCTGTTCCTCACAGCGAAGAGCTTCCTATCCCTGCACCACCTGAAAATGTGAATCTCCTGTCAGAAAACTCCAACGAAGAAGATTTACAATTACGTCCAGAAAATGACGACTTTGAAGACCTTGATTATGATGGAATGTCAACAGAACCTCATAGAATTAATCAGCATGAACTCAATGATCTAGTTCGCGATCTATCATTGTCAAAGAAACAGGCAGAACTATTGGTATCTAGATTAAAGGGTTGGAATCTCCTTGAGAAGGGAACTACAATTTCCTCTTATCGGCGACGCGAAGAAGAATTCCGACGCTTTTTCTCGGTAGACGGCAATTTAGTGTATTGTACTGATGTTGATTCATTAATGAGAGAATTAGGAGACTGTCATGATCCTAAGGAATGGAGATTGTTTATAGATTCTTCTAAACTCAGTTTAAAAGCAGTGCTTCTTCATAATGGAAATGTGAAACCTTCGACTTCTATTGCCTATGGAGCCCATATGAAAGAGACCTACGACAACATGAAAATTTTGTTATCGAAAATACGATGCGAACAGCATTCTTGGAATATATGTGGCGATTTAAAAGTTATAGCACTTTTGTTAGGTCTCTTAATGTTTTAAATTTTGTTGTTTCCTATGTGAGTGGGATAGCAGAGATCGCAAAAATCATTTTGTCAAGAAGCAATGGCCTAAAAGAAATCTAATACCTGGAAATAAAAATGCAATTTTTCAACCACTTGTGAAACCTGAACTCGTATATCTTCCTCCTTTGCACATCAAACTCGAGTTAATGAAAAATTTTGTAAAAGCGATGAATAAAAGTGGTCCAGGGTTCCTATACGTAAATAAGAAATTCTCTAGGATCAGTGAGGCTAAAATTAAAGAGGGTATATTTGTAGGCCCACAAATAAGGGAGCTAATGAAGGATCATCACTTTGATGAAAGCTTGAATAATATTGAAAAACCTGCATGGAGATCCTTTAAAAAGGTCATAACTGGGTTTCTAGGCAATATTAAGGCCGACAACTATGAAGAACTAGTTTCCGAACTCCTTCGAAATTATAAAGCAATGGGATGTAACATGTCCCTAAAAAATATATTTCCTTCATTCACACTTGACTTTTTTCCTAACTGCAATCTAGGCGCTATAAGCGATGAGCATGGTGAGCGATTCCACCAAGATATTTCAACTATCGAAAAATGTTATCAGGGAAATTGGAATCCAAATATGCTTGCAGACTATTGTTGGGGACTTAAAAAGGATGTTCCTCAAGCAAACTACAGTAGAAAATCTTCAAAATCTACATTTTAAATTGCAGAAGTTTATAGGTGAGTAAATTAACAAAAGTTTATCATTTTATATCAACATTAAATTTTTAATTTCGTATTACAAAAAAACCCTGCTCATTACAACAAAACATATGCCCGAATCGAAGTAATAAACTCCATATGAATGGTTTTGACCCATTTTTACTCATTTAACAGACAAAAAGTCAAATTTTGTCGTCCAGTGTAATAGTTGAAGCATTTAATAAACAAAAAAACTTTTGTAGCAATAAAATTGAATAATTAAAAAATTAAATAAGTCAAGGATAAAATTAAAAAAGTTTAAAATAGAATTAAAAAAAAAATTAAATAATTCAAAAATAAAATTAAAAAAGTTTGAAATAAAATAATTAAAAAATTAAATAATTCAAGAATAAAATTTAAAAAGTTTGAAATAAAATAATTAAAAATAAAAAATTCAAGAATAAAATTTAAAAAGTTTCTTAAATGGTTAACTTCAGGTTATGGTTAATTATTTCTACTTACATGCAAGTTTTGTGCATCTTTTCAAGTGTGTGAATATATATGTATGTGTGAGTATGTGTGTATATATGATATATATATACTAATATATATATATATATATATATATATATATATAGTATATATATATATATATATATATATATATATATATGTGTGTGTGTGTGTGTGTGTGTGTGTGTGTAGATGTGTGTGTGTGTGTGTGTGTGTGTGCGCGTGTGCATACTAATTTTCGATGTCCACTACGCAAACTCGGCAAAGTTTCCTCATTTTATCTTTGAATCAATATTGAGAAGAAAACAAAATGGCGATTCGAACTTTCTTCAAGATTATTATTATTATTATTATTATTATTATTATTATTATTATTATTATTATTATTATTATTATTATTATTATTATTATTATTATTATTATTATTATTATTATTATTATTATTATTATTATTATTATTATTATTATTATTATTATTATTATTATTATTATTATTATTATTATTTTATAATTATTTTTAATGATTATTATATTATTATTATTATTATTATTATTATTATTACATTATTATTATTGCCACGTTAGCACATTGTTACATAGCTTGAAAAAGCAACAAAATCATACGTGATAATTATTATTATTATTATTATTATTTTCATTATTATTATTATATTATTATTATTATTATTATTATTATTATTATTATTATTATTATTATTATTATTGATTATTATTATTATTATTATTATTATTATTATTATTTATTAGTTTATTAGGAGTAGTAGTAGTAGTAGTAGTAGTAGTAGTAGTAGTAGTAGTAGTAGTAGTAGTAGTAGTAGTAGTAATTATTCAATAAGTATATTTTGAAAATATATTTTCATGTAAAACCTAAAGATAACTAATGATTTAAAAAGGTATTTAATTTATTTTCGTATCTTCAGCTTCACAAAAATTTTCAAAAAAATTTCATAATAAATGAATTTTTTCATATATTTTAAATGAAAGAAAAAGCGACAGTAATTACACTCATGAAAATAACAACAGCCACAATAACAGCAACATCGACTATATCGGTAAGTATAGTCAACTGTTGCGTATATAATAATAATAATAATAATAATAATAATAATAATAATAATAATAATAATAATAATAATAATAATAATAATAATAATAATAATAATAATAATAATAATAATAATAATAATAATAATAATAATAATAATAATAATAATAATAATAATAATAATAATAATAATACCAATAATAATAATTATAATTATAATTATAATAATAATAATAATAATAATAATAATAATAATAATAATAATAATAATAATAATAATAATAATAATAATAATAATAATAATAATAATAATAATAATAATAATAACAATAATACAAAATAATAATAATAAATAATAATAATAATAATAATAATAATAATAATAATAATAATAATAATAATAATAATAATAATAATAACTTTTTGAGTAAGAAAAATAATATTAGTAATATTATTTATTTCTGAATTAAGTTCTTAAAAAGAAATTTAATAGATAAATAAATGAAAAAATAATGAAATCATTTTTGTAACATCTGAAGCCATTTTACTCTAAAAAAGATAAAATAATTGTAATTAGAATCAAATATGGACTTAAACAAATGATAATAATTATTATATATTTATGTTTTCTAAATATTAATAATGGAATTTAAACTATTTCTGAAAAGGGTAACAGCTTGTCAAGAACATAGATCGTGAAATATTTCATAGTGGTGCCATACAACGAAATTTTAAGATAAAAATAGATCACGTTGTATTTATAAATAAACTTATTTTACCCTTACATCATCATATCATCATCATCATCATCATCATCATCATCATCATCATCATCATCATCATCATCATCATCATCATCATCATCATCATCATCATCATCATCATCATCATCATCATCAATATCATTATCATTATCATTATCATTATCATTATCATTATCATTATCATTATCATTATCATCATCATCATCATCATCATCATCATCATCATCATCATCATCATCATCATCATCATCATCATTATCATTATCATTATCATCATCATCATCATCATCATCATCATCATCATCCTTACATCATCATCATCATCATCATCATCATCATCATCATCATCATCATCATCATCATCATCATCATCATCATCATCATCATCATCATCATCATCATCATCATCATCATCACCCAGCTTATATCCCGAAGTTAGGGGTTAGGTGCGTCACATGCACTGGGAACAGAAAAGTAGTAGAAGAATATGAGGTAAGTCGAAAAGAAAGCCCAGTCTTAACCTTACATAATATAATAACATAAAACTTGTTGAAATAAAATTTATTGAGTTCTATCTCTTTAATCTTCACTTATATAAATAATGTTAGTTTTATTTTGTAATAAAAGATTTACTATACCTGAAAAATTGTCAAATGATAAATATATATGTTGTTGCATTTGTTTGTTTTGCTTAATTTTATAATAGAAAGAACATTTACACTGGCTTATTTTACTCCAGTTTTTTTTTACCTCGGATGTTTATCTCAGTCCAACATTTTTGGTCATTATGATAATGCTAATACTATACAACAAATTTTTAAAAGTTTCTTTTGCTTTAATAAAAAAAAATAAGCTAATTCTTATAAACTTTTGCCTTCTGAATCCGAATATAAAAAAAAAAAACTCTCATTTTGCTTTTGATTTTGAGATTTTTAAAATTCCAAATTTTTCATAAGTAATGCATTATATAATATTATTGCCATGCTTTTAATTTTGTTTGTCATCCTTTTAAATATTGTTGCATGGTTTAAATATATAAAATTAGTATGAAGAATTGAAATTGAAAATGTAATACTCTATACAAAAAAGATCAAAGTACTTATAATATAATATAATTTTCTTTTGTTTGGCATCTACTCTGAATGTTTTGTAGTTTTTTCATTAGTATATAAATGATGAGTTTACCAAGGGCCAGCAAGGTCACTAAACATTGACACGATCCCACTTTTCTTTGGTATCTCTCCATTTTCGAAATGTATTGATGGAATCTCTTGCCGTGCTCGTAATTTACGTCTCCATAAATAGATCGAAAATTTTGAGATGAGAGTCTAAGAAACTAATTTCAAAGATAAACTAGTATTAACACCAGAGTTTTTTATGTGTTCTTAATAGGGTTTGAACCCTTTCCATATAACCATTGACGATACACTTCCAAGAAAGTGAGTTCCTGCAGATCGAAAAGAATTCCATGCTAATTTTTTTGTCCATCTTTTAGAGATGTTCATGAATTTTAAAACTTGCAAAGATTACATTTTTAATTTGGAATCGTATAATGATGGAAACTTTCCACAGAGTTATTGGAAAGTTGGAAGTTACAAAACTTTTCATAAGAGCAAGATTAAGATGTAAGAGTGGTAAAAAAATCTTTTAAAATTTTACAATTAGATGTTGAAAGTTTTTACGCCTTAGCTCCCTTGATTTACGAAACAAACAATCTTATATAATGTTAAATAAAAATTTACGAACAAACAGAGTATTTTATATATTCAGCCTTCAGACCAAGAAAAAGAGGAGCAACTCTTATATCTTAAACAGATGTTGGCCATAATTTAAACCTTTTAAGAGCTTCCTCAAGTTACCGTATGTTACCATACGTTTCTTTCATATGAAAGTTGTTACTTCCTGGAATTGATAGCATCATTAAATTACCGCTAGGTAATAAAGCAACTAGCAAACTTGCCCTCTTCTTAAAAGTAATTGACGCTACGGATTGTCTTTAACCTCACCATATAACTGTGAGCTACTAAATCCATTACAAAAAAAATGAGAAAGGAAGATAATCCTGTAAAGATCTAAGATTATCATTCGGTCATTCTTGTATTATAGGAAGTGGATCAGGTAAAGAAGATGAAAGATATTCTAACCTTGTTATTCGTATGTGTTACAGAATCAACAGAATCAATTTTATCCACTGAGTAAAAAGAAAATGTAATAAGAAGCATCGGAAATTGGCAGCTCTTTAAGATAAAGTCGTAAAAGCTGAGAAATATCTGAATTCTCCACAACCTATTTTTTTATGAAATACCTTTTCCAGTGAGAGGAAAAACGCAGATGTAAGTAACATTTGCTAACCTCATTTTTCTGTTATAATCAAATACAAACAGAAAGAGGCAGCCTTTTTTTACCGTAAACAATTGGAAAAGATCTAATGCAACATATATGAAAATTTCTAACTGCTGAAGATTTGTTGATGCCAAGTATTTCTAATAAGAAAGGCTTATTAAAAGCATATGGAAGGAAACGTTACTTGGCGGCTACAACCATAGCAAACGGTCAACTAAATCACACAAATACAAATGAGACATATTTGCACCTCAGTACAAATAGACTTTGATTAATTGCTTCTCTAACAAAGCGAGAACGCATGAGATCCACAAATAATACATTTGCCCTTTTACTAATTTAAAAGGTCAACTCAGCAAGTAATATAATTGCTTTTAATTATATATCTACCATTATTTGCATCTGCAATATATATATATATATATATATATAAAATATATATATATATATATATATATATATATATATATATATATATATATATATATATATATATATATATATATATATATATATATATGCTTTGTAGGTTTTTTAAGTTAAAATTTCAAATATTTTTTTTAACTGATTTGAGTTTAAATTAAAACCATTAAACAAAAATTACATTTAAATTTCATTTCTGTTCAATAAAAATGCAGAAAAAATTTGCAAACTTTAAAAAAAAAAATCTTATTTATTCAGAATCAGGAATTTAAACATTTTAGTAACAGAAAATCTGATACTAGGAGTTTACAACGAATTTACATTTTATTGTTCAATTCTATAGAAAAATTTAAAACACAAATTACATATTTTCAAATATTTTTAGATATTAATTTCCAATTTTAAAAGTACTTAAATTTGATTTTAAGATATTTATTCATAGAATGGTAGATTGGAGAATAATAACAACTAATATAAAATTATTTTAGAAATGTAACGTAATCTTACCTTTATATTAAAATTTTTTTAACAATTTAATTACATGTACAATTTTAAAAATAATAAAACTTCCTCAAATTATTATTTTTTTTGAAAAACTTTACCAAAATCGAATAAAACAGCAAGACCAGAATTGCTAAACCATTACTTCTACTGCAGCTATTACTACTAATACTACTACTACGACTAATAATAATAATAATAATAATAATAATAATAATAATAATAATAATAATAATAATAATAATAATAATAATAATAATAATAATAATAATAACAATAATAATAATAATAATAATAATATCTGATGAAACATTTGAGTGCAATAGGGGAAATATTGACTG
>JABUQX010138204.1:12500-21455 GCA_015478945.1 Trachelipus rathkii | reverse complement strand
AGTAATAATACATAATAATAATAATAATAATAATAATAATAATAAAATAATAATAATAATAATAATATAATAATAAAAATAATAATGTTAATAATAAATAATATATAATAATAAAGTAATAAAATAATAATTAAATAATAATAATAATATATAAATAATAAAAAATAATAAAATAATAATAATAGAAATAATAATAATAATTAATAATAATAATAATAATAATAATAATAATAATATAATAAATAATAATAATTAATAATAATAATAATAATAATAATAATACATAATAATAATAAAAATAATTTTCCACGCACAAAATAATTATCGAACCCACTGAGGGCCTAATTAAAACTAATCTAATTCTTATTCATGAAACAAGGATATCTCCAGCGAGGATAAGAGGCTGTGATTGATTCATTACGACCAATCACAGTGAAGGATTGTTTGATAAGAGGTATATGTACAAAGGTTCCAAAAAACATAGATAGCTGAAGAAGAAGAAGAAAAACGAAAAAATGAAGAAGAAGAAGAAGAAGAAGAAGAAGAGAAGAAGAAGAAGAAGAAGAGAAGAAGAAGGAAGAGTAAGAAGAAGAAAAGCCAGAAGAAGAAGAAGAAGAAGAAAAGCAAGAGAAGAAGAAAGAGAAAAGATGATGGTGATGAAGAAGAAGGATCATCGTAGCTCTCGGTTTGGAGCCAGAGTTGGAGGCAGATCTGGAATTTTTGGGATACTGAGTCGGAGCCGGACTGGAAATCTGTCTCCAGACACAGATCTTTGTCCACGCCGAGCGCCTCGAACCGACGCTGTGCCGCGCAGACACGAATATTACTACCGCGGACGGGAAATATTGTCGGGTTGAGCTGTGATACACAATGAGTCATAAATTTTATGTTTAACGAAGAAACATTTCAATAAAGGCATATTTTTGCTGACCCTAAAGCAGTAAAGAAGTAGCGCGAGCTGCCCGAGGAAGACCCCATCCCACTCTCTCGCATACGTCTTTTACTGCTTTACAGGCCTACGTCCCTCTAGTGTGGGTAAAAAAGCGTGTTTTTTAACGGACACCTAAGGACGTTAAAGCCGTGCGCCAAAGCTGCCCTAGAAGCACCCCATCTCACCCTCTTCGCGAGATACGTCTTACGTTTTACGTCCCGTTTACTGTTCCCAACGATCCCATCTTATGCTCTGGTAAAACACGTGGATCATATATATATTATATATATATATATCATATATATATATAAATATATTAAATATATATAATATATATCACTATATATATATATATATATATACTATCATATATATATAGGGCTTCTTTATGTATAGAAATGAAAATAGTTTTAACTTAAAAAATATTTTTATACCATATTGTAACCATACCTTAAAAATATACAGTATGGGTTTAACACGTGTAAATAATTCCCACCACCATCAAACACAGTATTATCAAAGTATGTAGTTTCAAGTCCCTCTTTCACAGCAGCCGGTGCTCGCATGCTCTAGCCATGCGAGCGTATATGCGTATTTTTCAGGCTGCGGAGCCCCGGAGTCGGAGTCGTGAAGTCGTGCAATTTAGAGTTGGAGTCGGAGTCGAGTCGAAAATTCCCTGTGCAATGAGTCGGAGTTGGAGTCGGGAGTCGCGGAAATTCCTGTGTAAGGGGAGTGCGGAGTCCCGGAGTCGGAGTCCCGAAACTTTATAGAACTATGATTATTATATTAATTTATTATATTAAATTATTATTATATTATTATAATTATTATTTATATTATCTATTACTTATATTATAATTATATTATTATATTTTTGTTATATTATTATATTATATTTATTATTATTATAATTTTTATATTATTATTATTTATTATTAATTATATATTATTATTATTTATTTATTATTATGATTATTATTATTATTATTATTGATTATTTAATTATTATCTATTGAAATTGAAAGTGATTAACTGTTAATTTTATAATGGCTGTTTTATAATAACAAATAAAAATTAATTTGCATTAATTTGGTTAATACATTTTGTTTCCGAAACTGAAAATATATTTGTTTGTATGTGTGATGCGCTGCTCTGCATTCTTCATCCTCAATCCGCGGATAGTGATTTTGACTATCCCGGATGCAGATAAGTAAAAATCACTATTCGGTGAATTGGAGGATGCAGGATTCATAGAGTCTTAGCCACAAGTACTTCATATATATCATATATATATATAATATATATAATATATATATATATATATATATATATATATATATTTATTATAAATATTTAATATATATATTATATATACTTATATATAAGATATAATATAATTAATATAATATATATATTAGTATATATATATATAAAGAGTTGGAAGTTTCGTAGCTGTCAGAACAAGTGAAGATTTTCTTCGCATGGATCTACTAGGCACAGAGGCTAGCAACCTGGTCCTTTCCGTTTTGCTCTGTATTACTCTTGACCATGTTATAACTTTATGAGCCTAGAAGCAAATCCTCGCTGGAAGACTCTGGGGTGAACGAGTTTTGAAAGCCTAATGATAAAAGATGCTTAAGGCTTCTACTGAAAGGGCGAAAACCCTACCTGAGATATTAACCAGAGGACTGGCATCGGAAACAATTGCGAAAAGGAAATGGTTTTCTACAATGATCTAAGGCTAAGAGTTTCGGGCCAAAAGAAGATGTTGGACCAACTGACAAGGCGAAAGCCCCCTTCCTGGGAGTTGTATATATATATATATAATATATAATATTATACTATATATATAGATATAATATATAATAATATATTAATATATATATATATATATATTATAAATATTTAATTTCAATTTTATACTAATATATATATAATATATAATAATATATATTATATATATAATATATATATATATATATATATATGTCCGGGCAATAGATTTGTTCCTTGGGAACCTAGTCTTAAAATAGAACAGGATAGACAGAACAAAAAGGAGCAGAAAAAGCATTCTTCTTATTTATAAAAGCCGGACGGTTCGGGTATTACTCGACCCATCTTCAGCAAAATATTTACTCTAGAAATAATTAAAATTCACAGTTAAAATTAAAGTTAAAAAAATGAAAGTTTATAATAATGAAAAAAGATCAATACACCAAAATAAAGAAAATACATTAAATTATGTCTAAGAAAAGCACATAGGATGGAAAAATTAAACAAAATCACAATTTTTGAATAAAATGGAAAAGCGAAGCAATAACAAGAAAAACGCACCTGACAGAATCTGAGTAAATTTTGTAGCGTACTAAATTACGAAATTTTAATATTGGAAAATTACAGAATGCATATATATATATATAGTTAGTTGGTTAAAACAGAATAATTATTGTTTTGAAAACAGTATGTTTATAGTGTTAAAATGCAAGTTAATAAACAATAACCTAAAAACCAATAATAATAATAATAATAATAATAAACGACGTTATTAAAGCCGTCAAAAAATAATGTTACAAACAATAAAACTATTAAAAAAAAAAATAATAATAATAATAATAATAATAATAATAATAATAATAATAATAATAATAATAATAATAATAATAATAATAATAATAATAATAATAATATAATACTATTAAAAATAATATTATTATTAATTAATAATAATAAATAAAATAACTTATGTTACAATGAAATATGAAAATTAACAAGTTTTGAATACAATGATGGTAACAAATTAATGTAAAAAAAGCCGGATAGAGGATGTCTAATTTAATTCTGGTTTCAAATGATAAATATATAAACTTTCCAGGATTTTTCTATCAAGAGAATCAGATGCTGAGGCCAGGATTTCGAAACTTTCTCGTGAGATTGAGTGGCCAATTCCGTCGTCTGAGTGGCGATTTTCCAAGCTATGAGATCGTATAGACGAATGTTCTGGCGTGGTCAATGGTAAATTAGTTCTGTATGACAAACCCAAATGCTTTGAAACCCTCAAATGAAGTTGTAGACCTGTTTGGCCTACGTAACGGACATTGCAATCCGTACACGTATACATGTAAACTATAGAGGATCTCAATCTGTGGGGAATAATGTCTTTAAGCCTGAAAAAGTTGGAAATTTTCATACTATTAGTAGGGATAAAGATAAATTCAGTTGATGGAAATGTTCGGTGCAACGTGGGGCTTAATAGATTTGTCATCTTCGTAGTATTGTTGACGGTTTGTTTTCATCGACAGATCACATGATCAATGGTTTAAATAGATCACAGTTTTCAAAACTCCTTGATCTGGCTACTGACGACACAATATTTCTATTTAATAATGAGCTTTACTGTCAAACAGACGGAATGGCAATGGGTTCACCATTGGGCCCGGCTTTCGCTAATTCATTTCTAAGTTTCCATGAACAGACATGGTTAAACGAATGCCCAACTGAATATAAACCAATAACATAAAAAGGTATGTAGATGACTGTTTTTTAGTTTTTGAAACTCATAGTCAAGCTTCATTGTTTTTAAACTATCTTAACACTAAACATCCAAATATTGTTTTCACTATGGAAGGAGAATCAAATAATGTACTACCATTTCTAGACGTTTTAATTAAGCATAATAATAGTTCCTTTTCTACTTCAGTATATAGAAAACCCTCTACCACATTATTAGGCATGAATTTCTTTAGTTTCCTCCCAAACCGAAATACAAGAATGATCTGCACTGACAGTGCCAGGCTTGTTTCAGGAGCATTCAAACTTGTGCACACTCACGAACCAAATTTCATTGAAGAAATTGCACGTGCAGTATTTCGCAACATTTTTAACATATGTCTTTTAATATAGTTTCTAAAATAGGTATATAAATTTCTGAAAATAAATTTTCGGTCCGACTACAGCCTTTCTATCGGATGTCCCCAGAACAAAGAGTTTATTTAATAAATTCCATTATTGGCCACTATACTGTACGAAATGACGCAAATAATCTATTAAGCCCTACGTTTCACCCGAACATTTCCATCAACTTGAATTTATCTTTATCCTACTAATAGTATTGAAAATTTCCAACATTTTTCAGGCTTAAAGACAATTATTCTCTCACAGATTGAGATCCTCCATTAGTTTAAATGTATACGTGTACGGACTGCAACGTCCGTTAGCGTAGTCCAAACAGTCGACAAGAAAATTTGAGGGTCGCAAACATTTGGGTTGTCATACAGAACTAATTTACCATTGACCACGCCAGAAACATTCGTCATAGCAGATCTCATAGTTTGGAAAATGGCCACTCAATCTCACGAGACAGTTTCGAAATCCTGGCCTCAGCAGGTGACTCTCTTGATAGAAAGATCCTGGAAAGTTTATATATTTATCATTTGAAACCAGAATTAAATAAAGACCAATCCTCCATCCAGCTTTTTTTACATTAATATTGTTACCATCATGTATTCAATACTTGTTAATTTTCATATCATTGGAACCATAAGTTATTATGATTATTATTATTGATTAATAATAATAATCAAACCTATATTATTATTATTATTATTATTATTATTAATTATTATTATTACTTACTTATATAGTACTTATTATTATTATTATATTATTATTATTATTATTATTATTATTATTATTATTATTATTATTATTATTATTTATTATTTAATGTTTAATTTTATTTATTTATTTTTTTTTATTGTATTTTTATTTGACTTTAAATTATGATTTTTATTATTATTATATTATTATTATATTATGTTTTTTAGTTAATGTTTATTAACATTTTGACTCTATAAGTTTAAGAGAATGTTTCAAATTATTTTTATTTTGTTTTAACCAACTAACTATAATTATATATATGCATTCTGTAATTTTCCAATATTAAAATTCCGTAACTTAGTACGCTACAAAATTTACTCAGATTCTGTCAGGTGCGTTTGTTTAAGTTTTTCCATTTTATTAAAATTGTGATTTTCTTTTAATTTTCATCTATGTGCTTTGCTTCCCATTTTTTAATGTAACTTTATTTATGGTGGTATGAATAAATTTATTATTTTCATTTTTTATTTTTTAAATTTAATGTTTTAATTTACTTTAATTATTTCTAGTCTAAATATTTTGCTGAAGATGGGTCGAGTAATACCCCCGAAACGTCCGGATTTTATAAATAAAGAATGCTTTCTCCAATTTTTTCTGTCGTGTCTATTTATTATATTAATAATATATATTATATATATATATATATATATATATATATTATTTGAATATATATATATATATATAATATATTATAATATAGATTTTTATTTTGATATTTAGTTCATACAATATATACATTATATCTATTAATTCTCACTTCCTAGATATTTCCAAGAAACAATGAGCAAATATACCCCAAATATTTGCCACCCACAATCTCTCCAGGCCTCAACCCATTCCAAAATTTATACATGTAGAAATAATACTGTGAAATCAATATTCCTCAAATTTGTTAAAAACTAAAGCTTCCGAGCCCTTAATGCGAGAGTTTGTTCCTTTTCTTCTAAATGAGATCTGCATCGCTGAAAAGATGCTTGCCAGCTACACTTATTGAAGGGCATTGCTAAGTATTCCCGGCCGAGTTCGGCAAGAATGTTGAAAAACTTTTTACAAATTATCACGCCATCAACCCCAATGCAAAACTTCTGGCCATTCGCAGTCTTATCGCTTTTAATAATCTTGCGATCAATGACAGAGTATCCCAACGGTTGCCACCCATTCCCTGCACTACCTGTGTAAAACTGGCAACAGCGAATGTCTAGTGGTAGTCTGTTTCTGCAGATCTTTCCTTTCATTGGCTGGTTGAAGATTCTGGCTTAGCAGGCATTTGATCAGCATAAGCATACTAAATAATGTTAACCCTCTTGTGAAACACGTGGCTTCAAGAAAATTTTGTTTTGTATCTAAGAGTTCCAGAAAAGTTACTATTGCCAGATGAGTAATCGTTTTGCAGATTTGGAAACGATATGCATTCTCCAGTTATTATGTTTTCTGTCCACCTGTTGAAAGTCCCTCTTAATAAGCAGTATTTAAGCAACAGCTTTCATCGGTTGCCCAACTTGAGGAATCTTTCGTCTGGCAAACCAAGACTATTTACTGAGACTAAGTACCTTTAGGTTACCTCTTCCAAACGGTTTTAAGGAAGAGAATACAATACCGTAAAATCGTATTATCATCTACCCTGGTCAAGCCTTTCACTTTGTGGTTGTTCGAAGCATAAGGAGACCAAGCTTTCTTTTATTTCTTACCATCCTCTCAAGCAATGCTACAACGTACTATTACAACGAGTTACTTGAACATCTTGCCGTTCAACAGAAGTTGAGCAGGAAATTTGTCTCATAATCATTAACCATGAAATACTACTCCGCTATCCGCAAAAAAAAATTAATTGCGGATGCGAATTGCAAAATGCGGATCCGGGTAGAGAAAAATTACTGCGCTAATTGCGATAGCTTGCTACAAAACCTAAGTCCCTCTTACGGTATTTACCGCACAGCATTTGGAGATTAGTTTTTTGATTCTTGGAGAAAAAGCTGTATAATTTTTTATAACAAAAGCAAGCCGAAAAAAAAAAAATAGGTTTGAAAACAAAAAAATGTTTTATTGTAACTTTGTAAGCACTAAGCTGAGTCAGAGTCGAAATTTTGAATTTGACTGCTGGAGTCGGAGTCGCGAAATTTTTGTTTATAATAACTAGTATAAACACAAAAATCAATTATTAAGCCTGGATCGATTATGGCGCGCAGTGGGAGTCGGAGTCCGATCTTGGTGCTACAAGAAGGGAGCAGCCCGCGACTTAGTCGGAGTCGGGGAGTCCCGACTGAGAAACGTGAGCCGAATGAAAGTTGTTATAACCCAGCCCCCCGTCGACGAGCAGCCCGGGTTGAGCGACGACCGGCTGCGTTCTGTAGGTGAGCAGAGTCCCCGGAAAATCCCAAATTGAATTAAGGAGTCGGAGTCGAAAAATTTATTTTACGGACTCCGCGCCAACCTGGTATTTTTGAGGTCCCGGTATAGTGTAAGGATGTAGCGTCAAAAAAGATGTATAATTTAGTACATGCGTGTACAAGTTTTTAAAATATATCCACAACTTTTGAAAAGTAAGTTATAAATGCCCCATATACTGAGTCAAAAAACCCGATCGTCCTGTTAGGTTGTATCCGACTGATACCGTTCTCCAGGCATATATATACTACCAGTGTGAAATACATGACGTCATAAATATGAATTCCCTGAAACTTTAACCATAATATGGTTAATAAGTATATATATATAAAGTATTATATTATATTAAATATATATAATATATATATATAATAATATATAGTATATATCGTATTATATATATATTATATATATATAATATATAATATATAAATATAATAATATATATATATATAATATATTATATTATATATTATATATAGTTTATATAAAAATCAAAAAATACAATAGGAACTCAGCGTAAATTAGAGAATGATGTTGAACAGGGGTTGGAAACAAAGTTTTTAAACAAATGAAAGAAAATAACGTTACTCAATATAATTTTTAAATCTGGTAAGAACCATCATGGTAAAACAGCGCCAATTTTCACCCGTAAACATCCTCAAAAGTAAGAAATAAACTAGCCCCGCGTCCGAAGTTAGTAATATTGTGCTGCGGTGGCACGCTTCATTCCGCGCGGCCAGCGCTCGGGCTTTGACCCAAGATCTTGCGTTCTGCGAGCCCGACTTCTATGTTCCAGGCCTCCGGACCTCAGGAACCAGAACATTCAGTCTGGCTCCGACTCAGGCTCATGAACCAGAGCATATGAGACCTCTTCTTCTTCTTCTTCTTCTTTCTTCTCTCTTTTCTTTCTTCTTTCTTCTTCTTCTTCTTTCTTCTTCTTCTATTCTCTTTCTTCTTCTTCTTTCCCTTTCTTCTTTCTG
>JABUQX010138204.1:0-5000 GCA_015478945.1 Trachelipus rathkii | reverse complement strand
AAATAATTAAAAAAACTTCATCATTGTTTGCTCGTAAACCTTTCAGAAGTTGGGTCATCACATTTTAGGATTAAGAGCAGCTGCTGTTTCACAATGGGATGAAGATCATAATTTATAATATATCAAGATAAGAGAATAAACTTTAGTCAACAACTACATATAACCAATTCCACTCTGTGATTATGACATCAAAAGATTTGTGGGTTTTGGGAGAAAGTTCAATATCTGATTGTTCCTCTAAAGTCAACATTTTTTTGAAAACTTTCTGAGTCAGGTCCACTGCAATCCTTCCACACAACTATTTCTTACAATCGTGTTAGATTTGTCCACTTATCATGAGAATATTCCTTCCTGATGGCAGTAGTTTACCCAAGGTTGATTTGACCTCAATAAAAATGCTGCTGATGACAATAAAGTTTGAATGGATACCAACATGTAATGTGAAACAGTAATGAACATACAATGCCACTGGATATTTCACAGCTTGAATACCTCGTTACTTTCATTACTGATGAACCATTAAATCAAGTTGTTCAATCATAAAGTCATTTATTTATTAACCTTCGTTGTACTTAATTAGGAACTCCACCCTTTGCGTTTTCTAATGAATACGAAACCTAATAAATATTCACGAATCACAAAATTGTTTTCCCATATAATTTGATTATATACCTTATTTATGTTATATTATTTTTAATTATTCATATTAAGAGACCGGAAATCACAAAGAAATACCTAATACTTATATATTAACTCTGAAACCACCCAACCTCTTTGTAAAAGAGTTATCTTTATATATATATATTATATATATATATATATATATATATATATATGTTATTATATAGAGAGATAGAGAGATAAGTATATACATATATATATATATATATATATATATATATAAGTAAGATATATAGAGAGAGAGGAGAGAGAGAGAGAGAGAGATAGAGAGAGAGAGAGAATCATATACAAGAAATAATAATAATACAATAAATAATAATAATAATAATACATTAATAATACAATAATAATAATAATAATAAGAATAATAAATAATAATAATAATATAATTTAATAATAATAATAATAATAATAATATCTGAATATATATGTTTTGTAAAATGTGATGTATTTATGTATTTATATGTATTTATATGTAAATATATAGATTTATATATATAGATATATATATATGGTATATATATAAGAGTATATATATATATATAGATATATATATATATATATATAGAGTATAGAAAGATATAGGTATATGTATATATATATATATATATATATTTAATATTATTTATATAAAAGCGCCCGATAGCTCATAGAAAGCACTGCCAAACAGTTGAGGTCCCAGGCTCCAACCTGGCCTGTGAATGTATTTATTCTCTCCTTGGCCTGGCTTCGTCCTGCTCCCCTGACTCTGAAATGAGCACCTCCTAGATTTTATAGCTCTGTCCGTGTACGTGGTGGTGTTTAACTGTAAAAAAATAACAGTATACATATTTTTCATGAAGTTGCGATGACAATTTAATTAAAGCTTAATCTCATGATCTAGCCTTTTTCATATCAATTTCGATGTACGTTCCACCAATTTACTTTAACTGGCTCAAAACCTTTACTTATTAATGGGATTTTTTATTTTTTTTTAGATATGTTTTGAGTTTATAATTATGACATAAAACCTTCGTGTATTTTTAATACCTATATTTTAAAAAATTGTAGGAGGAATTGAACTGCGATGGAGGATTTTTTATCTTGTGAAATTTGTTTCGAAGAGTACAACAACACGTCAGGTATTCCCAGAGTCCTGAATTGTGGCCACTCTTTCTGTTCACCATGCATAGAATCAATGAGTAATTCTCTCTGTCCAAAATGTCGAGCTCATATTGATAGACAAACTCAATTCCCAGTCAACTACTTTGTTCTTAATTTAATTGATGAATACAAGTCAGGGAGGAAATTCAAATTTACAGGTACACTAATATCTGTGATATAAGAAATAAAATAAATACTAGACTTATAAATATTAAGAAGGAAATATCGGAAAAATCTGAAGAGCAAATGTGCCTAGAATATGAGCTCGAGACATTGAATAATTTGGAAGGAGATTTAAATCAAGAGTCTGGAAAAACTGAAGTGAGAAAAAAATTGAATGAATTGGAAAAGAGATTTGTAGCTCTTTCTTTGACAATCATAAATGTTTCAATGGTACAATTGTGATCCCAATTTTTCACTTGTGAAAAGCAAATCGGTTGATGCTTTTCTTCAGGAGGTATGGTTTTATATATTTTTATTATTGTAATTATTTATTA
Organism: Trachelipus rathkii; assembly: GCA_015478945.1. Taxonomy (NCBI): domain Eukaryota; kingdom Metazoa; phylum Arthropoda; class Malacostraca; order Isopoda; family Trachelipodidae; genus Trachelipus; species Trachelipus rathkii. Next base: position 2,679 of record JABUQX010138204.1, on the reverse strand, counting down.
TTATTATTATTATTATTATTATTATTATTATTATTATTATTATTATTATTATTATTATTATTATTATTATTATTATTATTATTATTATTATTAAAGTGATTAATTTTAAATTAATAGAAATAATAAAATAAAAATAAAATTTGATATTATACATTCATTATTTATAGTAATCTATATATTTTTTTTCAATTTGTATTAAGATATTGACTCGGCAACACATTTTTTAGCTTTATGTTTATCTTTGTTGCCCTTTGCTTTATCCTAATTCCAAGGCCTTATAACTTATTGGATTTTGCCATGTGGAACTGGGGTTAAAATTAATGCCAAATGGTGTAAATTTATTATTGCTTTCATTGCTTTTATTTTTTTTAATGAGACTGTAGTTTAATAAAAAATATTTCAGTTTATAGAGTTAATTATTAAAATATGACAGCTTGGCCTATTAATAGTAGTTCAATAGTTCCGAGTTCTCTAGTTTTATTAGTTTCTCTAGTTTTAACCTAACCTAACCCTAGCCCTACCTATTAACGGAGTCAACCTTTATATATAGAGAGAGAGAGAAGAGATACATATATATATATATTTTTATATATATATATATATATATATATATATATAAGATAGATATATATATATGTATATATAGATATATATATATATATATATATATATATAAATGGACAAAGTTACTTATTGACCTTTTGATCTAAAGTAATTTGCTTTAATGAAACTATTACTGAACAAGTGGAAACTAAAACAGAATGTAAAACTGCAAGAAATGCATTTTGGGTTATAATTAAAAAAGACAAAACTACTTACAGCTTTGATCACAATCTGACAAATCACTATAGCTGCACTTTGCCAGATTTTCAATATACAAATCTTGAAGAAACTTAAAAAAGCTTGTAAAAAGTACCTTTGCGACGCTTTAAATGCAGTTTTTTTAAATGAAAATGATATATATTTGCGTATTACACATGAAAGTGTTAAATAAATAAAAAAAGTCTCATTAAATTCAATAAGAAAAAAATTGTTCGATTATAAGTTCCTTTAAGTTGTTAATTATAAATTGTTACGAATCTGCCAAAAACAGTTTTTCTGACGCCCGCCATTATGTTTTTATTTATTGACCTTTTTACGGTAAGTTACCCAAAAAATAGTATATATATCTCTATGGAACATAAAGCTATAAAGCTTGTTAATTGTTACAAATAAATATATATATATATATATATATATATATATATATATATATATATATATATATATATATATATATATATATATATATATATTATTTGTTAAGGTAATACACGGCAGGGCCGAGCTCGGGAGCCACGGGGGAAGAAGTGTGTGACGATTTTTACACTTCGTAGGGGGAGGGGCGGCGGAACCCCCGCGACACCCAAATACCAAAGAGCGGGGTTCCGGAGACCCTCCCGGGGGAAATAGTCCCACCCTGTCGTTCCCCGGAAGGCCGAGAGACCCCGACTCCTGCCATCTTTGCGGTTTACCCTTGGGTATTCCTTTAGTTAAAAAAAAAAAAATAAAACTGACGGAGTCGTAAAACGTAACAGGTCCTATATATTTGAATCATCAAATCCCTATAATAGAAAGTCTATTTATGGTCCATAAAGATACCCTGTACTATTTTTGGGGGGCTAACGAGTACCGTTCAAAAGGTCCATAACTAGACTTTCTCCCATATTCTTATATATAAATAGCCATATATATATATATATATATATATATATATATATATATATATATATATATATATATATATATATATATATATATATATATATATATATATATATATATATATATATATATATATAAATTATAACTTAGACTGTAATAAAAGTCGACAAAACTATTACAGATTGTCCATTACTTATAAAACAGAACGAAATCGAGTTTTTTTTTTTTTTTTTTTTTTATTTCATTTACGTTCACTTGAAGATCTCGGTGAATCGATAACACTGTAAGACCATTTGGCCTAGTTTCTGATGTTTTATTTCTCAAGTAAGTTTTAATTCTTCTTAAGGTGGAAAAGGTTCTCTCGGGTGTTGCAGTTGATACAGGTATAGTTGCGAGGATTTGCAGCAACTTGAATAATGTTGGGGAACATGTCCTTATTGCATGTAGATAGGGCATCCAAAAAAATCGATCATTCTTCTTCCAATGAAATATAGAAGCACACTGAAGCAAGCCCTAAACAATCTACTGTACTGACTACAAATACAAACCCCAAAACCTAAAGTAAATCATTTAAGAAACCTAATAATAATAATAATAAATTTAATAACCAATATTTAACAACAACAATAAAAACAACAATAATAATAATAATAATAATAATAATAATAATAATATAATAATAATAATAATAATAATAATAATAATAATAATAATAATAATAATAATAATAATAATAATAATAAAACTAATTATAATAATAAAAATAGTTATAGTAACAATAATTATAACAACGTAACAACATATATAATTTTAATAAACGTAGTTTATGGCAGGGTTGTGGAGTCGGAGTCGGAGTCGCGGAGTCGGGGAGTCGGTAGTTTTGAAGAGAGTGGAGTCGGAGTCGGAGTCGGAATCGCAATTTTGAAAAGGGTCGAGTCGTCGGAGTCGGAGTCGGTAATTTTGAAGAGGGTGATG